>JARHVA010000988.1:1762500-1852500 GCA_037957365.1 Torreya grandis | reverse complement strand
CTTCATTATAAAAAATTCTAGAAATGTCCATTTTTAAATTAAGGGTGACTATTTGCCCTAGGAAGAACCTGGACCACAGTCTTCTTCTGACCTTGAATTCATATAAATAATCCTCCTAATAATCCTCTAATTAAGGAATATGTGACAACCCTATTCTAAGATCCAAGTTATCCCTGGAAAAACCTTTGTTGTCAAATTGGGATCTAGCTGTGAAGTACTAAAAATTGATTTTTTTAAGATCCAATTCTAAATTCAAAGCATTAGATGATGACTGGCATGAATAACATCCAAGTTCAATAGGAAAAGATATACCAAATTTCTTTTTTATTGGGAATTTTTTATCTACATGTGCTAATATTTTTCAGACTTCTATTAACACAAATTGGTCAAAAACATACCTAGGTAACCTCAAAGGTTCACCGTCAAAACCCCCAACTCTGATATAAGTGAACTTGGAAACTTTAATTAAAAAACTACCATAAATGTTGATCACTTGCATAGATTCATCAAAAAACCTCTTATTGATATTGTTTATTAATTCAAAAGTCATTCTCCCATTAAAAACATCATTAGCCCTCATTTAATCCTCATACTAATTATGCATTTGTAATTGTGAGTAATAGTCATAAATTTTGATATCTTTAGCCAAGGGTGCATGAGGTAACCCTACCCATTATCTTATAGAAGCCAAGCAATAAAAGAGGTATGAAGACATATAGAAATCTTTATTTCCTAAATAATTACTTAAACCTAGATGTAAACATTTAACTACAATTTTTACCCAATCCAAATATTGCTCTCCTTAGAGGATCATCTGTATGAAAAAGTACATCCAGTCTTCCCAATAATATCACTGAGCATTTCTCTTTAGCCTGTGTAGTAACACTATAATATCTTATATTTTTGGAATCATGTGATTTCTTGTTAATGGTCTGGGTAGTCTTAAACCCCCTTTTGGAATTTCAAAAGCCAATTTCTTGCAATCACACTCTTGTAAATTTCTTTCTTTAGTGAAAAATAACCAAAATAAGAAGTAATATTGAGGTCAAAATATGGTTCCTTAGGAGGAATTCTCATCACAGACATTAGGGTTTATCTATTGATATAAAGTAAAACATTACCATTGGTAGTTTTGATGCACATGTTTTGAGGTTTATATCTATTCATGCATTCTAGAACTAATTTAGGGCATTGTACAGCCATGGGAAAGGTTGTAGCTTCAAACAAGCCACTTTATACTATCTTCTACAGCATAGGATTTGACACATGATTTATAGCTTTTTCTTTAAAATTTTTCAATTCATATTGGACTAGAGAGGTATCCCCAATTTTAGGAGGAAAACATATGAGACTAGGACCATGCTCGTAATCAAGACATGCAAATTTCATGGCTATAGGTTGGAGGATATAATGAAAATAAAATGTTTTGAACTTCTTAAATAATGCCATAAACTCAAAAGGATTCTTCTTTCCAAGCAAGTAATGGAAATGGCTTATAGTAAGAGTAAAACTCACCTTAAATGTATTTGAAATCACTACAAATTTGAGCAATCAAATATCTTATACCACTTGTGTTGTTCTCCTTTATATTGCCTAGTATGCTTATTTGCTAAATTTAATGTGTTCTCTCTTGATACAGATATTAACCAAAATAAATAATTAAACCAAAATAATACATGTTAAACATGCTTGATAAGGCACACACTCTAACATATGCATTAATGGCAAGCATTTTTTATGCATGATTTTGATGAGTAATGATTATCTATAACCTCATGAAAATTTAAACTTTTTTTCTCTATAATGGGTTTCCGATATATTATCCTCTAAATCTCCCACTAATTTTAACTTAGAGAAAGCCTCAGGGTGAGATGAGAGTATAGTCATTGAACCATTGAACCTTTCAACTTTTGGAAATATGGTTCAACTTCAAGGTTCAAAGATACGAGATGAACTACATAGACTAACCAATAGTGGCATGACCTTTCCAGAAACTTTAAACTTTAAAATAGTGAACCATTGAACTCTTGAACTCTAATATGAGGTTCAAGTAGTATATTAATTTATACAAGGGAACTGAGTGAACATGACTCTTTACAAAACATCGAGTATTGAATTCTTTGAACCGTTGAACTCTTGAACTCTGAGAATGGTTCAAGTTCAAAGGTTCAATTCTTTAGAAATTTCACACACAAAAGATGATAAGTGGGTGAACTTCTTTAATGGTAAAATTCATGAAAAATTGAATAAGGGTGACTCAAAAGGTAACAATGTGTAAATCCTAGTAATTATTCTAGAAACATGTCATGATTTTTTTTTAAAAAGGATAATGTTTGATAGATATTTCCATTGATTATTCTATCTCATTCATCTTAATGATCAATTCCTAACATCCCTTATTTTGAACATTCTTGAGTTGGATTGTAGAAATATGCCTTAAATTCAACTCCCTTTTCTCACCCTAAAGTTGCATTTGATTTTTAAAATCATCTTGACACTCAACCTTCTTTATAAAATAGTGAACCTTGGCTTTATGATTTACAAGCCAATTGAATCCTAGGATCACATCATATTATCCCAATGGTACTATAAAAATATCTACTACTATAGTGAGATCAAGAAACCTAATCTTTACTTTGACTAAACACTTGTCAAATTTGACCTTTGAATCATTCCCATATTTTATCAACCATGAATTTCCATTACTCCAGCTTTTACAGAAAATTTACTAAGCATTATAGGAGTAATGAAATATTTTGTAGCTCATGCATCAATCAAAATAGAAACTAGACGATTGAAAAACATTATTTATAATTCTATAAGAAAAGGTTGGTACTTAGCTTATCGATCATCCATAAATACATGAATCTACTATTGGAATGTACCTTGTTAAGAAGTATAACCCTCATTATTTGTTTTTTCCTAAAGACATTCTTGATCAAAATGGTCACCTCCAAATATAAATCAACCTCTAACTAGTTTTTTCTTCTCAGTTTGTTGATTTCCCTTAAAAATACCCTTGAAACCATTACCGGGTTTCTTATTCCCTTAAAAACTATTGAAATTAGTATTGCAATTATTGAACTAACCCTTAGAGTCTCCACTCCTCTGCTTCTAGTTCTTCTTCTTAAAAGTTAGTTTATAAATTCTAAATTTTTTTTTGAGCTTATCTCTGACTTGGGTGAGATATTTTAGTTTCTATTCCTACTTGATCACCTTTTCAAACACCTAATCCATGGTAGATGGACCATGCATATCTACTTCACAACCAATTTTGGGTTTTAATCCAATGATAAATTTCCTAATTTTGAACCTCTCATATGCCTAACACTGAGGTACATATTTTGGTGAATTGCTCCCAATATTCATTCATAGATAAATATCTTTATATAAGATTCTAAAAATCTATAAGATTTTGGTTTCAGTACAATTTTAGAAGCCATCATGACCTAAAAAATGTCACAAATTATTCCCAAGTGGTGGTGGTTGAGTCATGGTTCATCTCAAGATTCTTGTTTTCCCACCAACTTGCTACTTCACCAATAAGATGATAAGCTCAACAGATTTCTTTCATGACTTCAAAATAACTCTGCATCTTGAAATACTTTTCCATTTCTATCAACCATACTTTAGATCCATCTCCAAATACAATTCCATCAAACTTGGGTGGATTCACCTTTTCTATGTTTCATGCCAACTCTACAACAATTTGAGCTCTTGAATCTGGGGGCACTTCCTCATGACTCTACTCTTGAAGATGTTCTTAGTCATTAGGATGATTTTTAGATTCCTCTTAAGCATTATTCTCTTCATGTCATGCACTTCATATTCTAAGGTTATGATTTTGTCCCTAGTCTCTTGTATGGTCACAAGGATTTGGTCCAGCTTTGTAGCTTGCTTAATGGTAAGCTAATTTAGATCAATAGGGTTTTTGATATTCTAAGTACACTCACCTCCTAGTATAGAGATCACCATTATTATTACTACTTATCAAAATAATAAGTTTACATTAGTAGACATATTAAGTCCTAGAGTTTGAGCCTCATCTTTGATACCACAGTGCAACAACCGCACTAGGTTTTACTAGAATATAGCAATTTAAAAAAAAATGAATTACACATATTCATCTTATAGATTCCACCATGAGAAACCTAAGTAGTGATATTTAACTAATTGTATTAATTTATTTAACCAATAGGTTTATATCTAATCCACTTAGCTAAGGATCACCATGAACAAATATAACAATTATGAATAATACTAAATAACTAATAAATACTACATGTAATCATAAATGATAATATATAGATTCATCCATGATTGATAAAATATTATAGCAATTATTGTAAAATATAATGCATAAATGTTGCATTTTTTAACAATACATAATAATATCTAAAATGATAAAACATGATATGAATATCCATAGGGAAAAGTCTCCATAACTCAAGACTCTCCATGAATCAAGTATCAATCTATAATATCAAGTGTATCTCCTAGTATAGTACTCCAAACGGGAGGGAGATCATTATTTGAGAACTTTTCAACACCAACTATGGACCATAGATCCTCCACACTATCTCTCAAACAAGGGGATGGCCCTTCCTTCATGGATGGGTAGATTATGATGATGTAGGAATCCAAAGTAACAAACCAGAACCCATGTGTTGAATATATATAATACATAATGTGAACCATAAATAAATCTATTTTAATATGATATTGCACAAATATGAAAACTATATCAACACATGAAATGGTAATGTTTAATCAAAACATTACTTTGGCCAAAGTTTTTTAATGATAAATGATCTCTAAGATTAGTCAATTTAATATACACCACTCAATTAGATTACACTTCATCTTACATTGATGGTGTTAATTAAGCCAGTGGAATTCATTTGATGCTTATTTAAGGTCATGAATGTGAGATTCCATAATATATATATATATATATATATATATATATATATATATATATATATATTCATTCAAAAATATTTTCCTTTAACAAATCAAAATTATGTTAAGTATTGAAATATCACATACATTCATTTAGTCCATCAAATGAAGTAAAATGAATCCATGCATCTAGTTTATTACAAAATAATATATAGAATTCAAACAATCTAAACATACCATCTAGGTATGATCTTATCAAAACTACCAGTTACCCAAATAACTAAGTAACTTATAATGTTATTTCATCCTCAAAATAATCATTATATCACAAACTCATTTATTTGTTTGTATTCCACATATAAATAAAAGTCAGTCCAAAACATCATCATAAATGATTTATATTTAAACTCTTAAATACATTATTTTAATGCTTTATATATAAAAATAAAATGTATAAAAAGCATTCATTTACACACCATATGGTAATAATATTTTCAAGCACATCACAATTGAGTATAAAAACACACATATATAAATAGTATAATCAAATCAAATGTATTAGACAATCGACAATCATGTAAATATATCATAAATATGTATATTAAAACTTTCTAATTCATTTTTATTAAAATACAAATACTTTAAGGTATATGATATATTCTAAGTAGACATCCACTGTCCATGACTTAGAGTGAATTTACATATACATAATGTATACATCCAATCAATAAAATATCCCCATTGTCCCTTTTATATACTAGATAAGTCCCCATATGTAATTGCTTAAATAAAACATTTATAGTTTCATAAAATTCACATATTTCATATATCCAACCATTCATATCATTCATTTAATCAAATATCCTAGTTCAATCATTTTAAGATTGACATTTAAATAAAATGCACATGATAAAATCCAAACACATAGCTAAGTAGGCCCCATTTGGGTCTTCTAATATAACAACATAGACCAGTTCATATAAATCTATGGAAATATACATTCAAAACTATAAACCCAATCTTTCTATTGATTGTACTAAAACTCTTACACATATCAAGATAAATCCAAATAAGCCATACACTCAATTATGTCTAATATAAATACATAGTTCATATAAATAATAAACATAATTATAAATTTAACTTTGTCATTCAAATTTTAACATGTTTAGGTATATTACTATGCATAAAACCAAATGCAAAATCTACAGTCTTTCAATCACCGACCCATATCCGGGTTACATGATATTACTAAAAATTATTGTTCCCAAAACCATAAATGATTAAGTATGCATGATATAGGATTCATAACATAGTCAAAAGTATAAAACTAAAGTTTTGACCTGTATGTATAAATTCATTTGATACTAATTCAACATAAACCCAATCGAAACCAAAGCTTCATGTTTGTCTATGCAAGTATCGTCAAATTTTAATGTAACACATATAGTTTCCCAACAAATCCATAAAATTTAAGATACATGTATACGTATATAGATATATTTATATATATACATACACACACACACATATACACACACATAATATATATTCACCAAAGTATTTTACATTATAGACTAAATCTTTGGATAGCATGAGAGATCGATTGTGTGGAAACATAAATAGATTTGGGCATAGATGTATGAATTATTTGTACAAAATTAGATGTGTTGGGTGAATATTTTGTCATCAACTAACTAATGAAAAAATGGGTATATCAACCACAACATAGGGAGATATACACCACAAAAAATGTGGGTTTACCACATCTAGATGAGGTAAATCTCTCCTCTCATCAAGGGGAGCTTCCCTATGAATATTTATATGCTATATGTATATATAAGTAAGTAGAAAATAATACTCAGGGTAGTATAATAGCATCCACATCTCTTTTTTCAGAGATGATGTCCAAGGAACAAGAGAGAGAAATCCTGGTCATTGGCTAATAACATTCCTCTTCTTTCAGGAATGGTATCCAACATAGAGTAGAAAATCCCCTGAAACAGGTAACAAAGTCTACAAGGAAACCTACATAAGCACAAAGTCTTCCATTGTCTCCTTCACTGATTCAAAATATGCATAACCATAGAGTGAAACAAAGCACAAAGTCTTTGCCTGAAACTACAAAGGATAATAGGATCACCAAGATGAAAGTAGCTCAAAGTCTCTCTTCTATCTTTTAGAAACATCCTTAGATAATGTCAACACACACACTTTGCTTATTAAATCAAACAAATAAGAGATTATCAGGAAAGAGGACATAAGAACTATTTCCTAAATAACACAGATTACTTTAACACAAAGTCTGAAATAAACCTGTTTCTCATTCATTCAACAAAATATGATTTACAAGTTGAGCACAAAGTCTCAAGAAGTGTCTCAATTATTAGAGATCTCTTTTACAAAAGAGGTTCCCTCTATATATAGGGAGAAAACTTCAAAATTAAAAAGATTAAAATATATAAAAATATCTTAGTCAAAGATGAGTCATCTTTGACTTTTGAGATATTTTTCCAGATTTTTTACATGTAATTACATATTACAAAAGTACAAGTGAAAATGTCCCAAGTCAATTATAAAGTGCATTTTGAATAAAGCATGGAAGAACAACTTCAATCTTTATTTCCAATCTTCTTCATTTCATGGCTTGAATTTCTTGATTTGGTTCTTTCTATGAACTCGGCCATATCCACATGCCCAATCTCTATATCCTTAATGTCATCAACATTAGAAGCAACTGAGGTGATTGGAAAAACACCTTGATACTTGTACTTCATTGTCTTTGACTTCTTCAGAGAAAATTCAGTGATCTGGATGTAGACACCGAAATCGTGTCGACTCCCCTGGTCATTCCCCGTCTTATTCTTCTTCACCTATTTAACCCTTGTCAATCACTTATTCCACCAACCTTGACCCTGGCAGAATGTAAAAATGAGCACAGAGTTAAAGCTAGACTCTATCCCCATTATGCATCTGCCGACGACGGTCTTTACCCGGCCGATGTCACCGACGTCGGTCACTTATCGGCCGATGTCGGTAATCCTGCCGACGTCGGTCACCTTGCCGTTATCCATTACCAGTTATCATTCAGTTTCCCAAAACGGTTGATGAACCGTCTCTCGAACCGTCCCTTGCCTTCATCAGCCTCTGCCAACCATTCGAAAGGCTGATCAATCGAAACCCGAGCAATCATTCAATCAACCTGCGAACTCCGACATCAACACTCTCACGATCAACACTCTCGACATCAACCCACTCTCGGCATCAACCAATCTGCATTCAATCCAGCACTGCACAGACAACTTCAACTATGGCTTTCAACACTTTCTTCAATAGGGCACAGGTATGTTGTACTCTGTTTGTTTTCTTTATGCTTTCTAGTCATTTCTAAACTAGATTTAGCCCTTCTTTCCCTCAGTCCTGACTGTCACCCAGACTCGAATTCCTATCTCCCTGATTGGCTTCCTCTATCTCTCTATCCTTCTCTGTCCATTTGACTCCCCTGTATCTCTGCACAGACCCCCTGACTACCTCAAATCAGACTCAGACCCGTCCACAGACCCGTCCACAGACCAGCCCACAGACCAAACCCAGACCATCCACAGACAAGAACCTGACCAGACCCGTCTAGAGGCCATTGCCCTGACCGATGCCAGTCATTTCCCCCACCGACGTTGGCATACTAGCCGACGTCGGTAGACACGACAACTGACGCCGGTAGGACCACCGACGCCGGCGACTGCAACCAGGCTGACAGCTTCTTCTAGGTAAGCCTTTGCTTCCTTTTCTCTTTTAGTTTGCTATCATTTCCGTCTTTTTTAGCATTCTGTCTTTTTATCAGACTTATCTTTATCAAACAGTGGGTTGACCTCCCTTAAGGAAGTTCTCATACTTCTAGGAATAGGCTTTTGCCTGGCAACCCACCATCTATCTATCTAACGCCTTTTTGTCCAAGTTTTCTTCTTTGCAGGTGTCATTCCTCCACAGCCAAAGAGGAGTGCCCACAAGCGTCTGGATTACGGTGCGTAGTCTATATCCAGGTACTTCCCATGCCTTGTCCATTATCTCTTTAGTTTCTTCTTTATCTTAAATCTGAAAAGCGAATTAGCGATAGAAACATTTCTGGCATGCCCGGTGGGACCCTAGGTCCTCCTTGGGTTCTTTCTTTATTTCGTTCATTTAGGTGCATTAGGTTTCTTCCTTTTTGCCTCCTTTCGTCTCTTCTTAAAGGACATCATAAGCAGGACTAAAATGAACATTTCTTTCTTTCTTGCACTTCTAGACTAGCTAAAACTCATATTCTTCGACTCTTTCTCCATTCGCCTTCATACGAACAAACATTTTGACTTGGGCATTAAAACACTTTGCATTCATTTCTGTTTGCCTACATCTTTTAGACCACACATAGTAACTTAAACCGCATATTGAATTAATCTAGATCACTTGATGTTACACGACCAAACCACCTGCACAAAATAAACATTTTAACTTACCTGAGACAAGGCCCGACTGGGATTTCATCCCCCAGCGGATACCTTACCCGTCCCGGTGACCCTACTTGGATTTCATCACCAAGGGGGAAGCCCACTCCGTTCTCTGGCGGAGGATAAACTCTAGTGGAAGTATATTTTGGCTAAGCGAAACCAGCTAACCACTGGAATCGTGAAGTGAGGGGAGCTTGCTCCTTAACACCAGGCCTGTATGAAAGCTAACACAGATTTCTTGAGCACCATAACAAAACCCGAAACCATCCATAGACTGCTTCTTCTAGGACCCGACTCACAAAGCCAATCTTCCTCTACACACATTCTAAGGCATAAGCCACTATAATCCTAATAATTTACTTCTAGGGTTTTAGGATCTGCTTGTGTCTTCATCTTTTTGGTTCTTATCTGCTTGTTTGAGCTTGTGAGGACGTTCTTCCTTGCCTTGAATGGTTCTGACTCGTAGCCAAGCCAAGGCTCTAGTCGATCATGCGAGGCATCATCCTCTTCCATCTACCCCGCCTACAACCAACCCTATAATAGAGTTCAACTCAGAAACTGAAAGAACTCCTACTAGACCATCTCTGACCCAAACGCCTATTATCCCAGAAGGGGACCAAGATTTTGCATGATTCTTGGACCTCAATACCAAAGCCTTGCAACACTATCTCGCGAATAGCCAAATGCGAGACTCCTTGGGCAATCCAATTTATGGAATGCCGACCTCTTTCCTCGAGACTGCGGTTGTATCAACGACATCCGTAGTCCAACCCTTAGACACCCAGGCTGTTGCCTCAACCAATGACCAACCTTTCACCAACCATCCAAGTGTGGCCTCTCCTTCCATTTCTGGGCCCACTTTCACCGGGGTTTCGGCCCCCAATCAATCTCAGTCCACTCAACCACTTTCTACCCCCTTTCAAAACCTGGTCATCTCTATTCCGCCCACCCTTACTCCTATCAACACTAGGGTGGCTACCCATCCATTAGGCCATGTTACTTCTAACCAACCTCCCATGACAACATCAAACCTAGCCATGCCTTCCATCCAACCATCCTTAGTCACTTCTTCTGTCCCTACGACTAGTCATCCATACGTTGCGCCCTTATTGGTACAACCGACTACGTCGTATACCTCTTCCAGCCTCTTTCAAGCGCCTTACAATCTAGGAGGCGTTCCACCTGCCAATCTGTCAGTAGATATTATCAAGATGCTGATGGATAAAATGTCCAACCTAGAGACCTCCGTTACCAGCTTACGCAACACTCTCTCATACGAACAAATCTGTAACGAGCCTATCCATCCTTCTGTCCCCATCAGACCATATCCCAGCCAGTGGGAACTTCCTAAGTTTTCTTGTTTCCAGAGCAAGGAAGACCCACAACAACATTTACGGGCATTCAGACACACCTGTTACCTTATCGCCCACGATGATGCGTTGCTCTTACGCACATTTCCCATGTCTCTCTCAGGTGCTGTACTTGACTGGTATAGCTCTCTTCCCAGCCATTCCATCCTCACGTTCACTCAGCTGGCCCAGCTCTTCCTCGATCATTTCTCCATCAATATCACCAAGAAGGTCTCTATCACAGACCTCTATTCTATTCGCCAGTTCGAGGATGAATCTATTGCTGATTTCATCGCTCGGTAGAGGGGCCGTATCAATCAACTTTCATTTTCCTTACCTCAGCCTGAGCTTATTAAACTTTTCTCTCAAGCCTGCGCTAGACATATTTCTTCTACCTTGAGGGTTCAAACCTTCCGCACTTTTGACGAAGCCTTCACGATGGCTCGTAAACTTGAGTTACGTGCTATCGAGGATAATAAAGTCAAGTTGTGGAGTAAGAATCCCAACTCCAAAACCAATGACCCTTCTTCTAAGCCCTCCTCGTCCAATCCTAAATCTAAAGCTTCAGCAAATGCTGTGGTTGTTAGATCTTCCTCCTCTTCGCCTTCAACTAATCAACCTGAACCATCCACATCTATGAGCGCCACTCGCCAATTTCAGCAGAGATACATACAGCGACAGTTTACTCCACTTGGAGAATCATACGCGTCTGTGCTGGAAAAACTCATCAAACAAGGGGCCATCAATCTCCCTCAGATCTGACCTCCACCACAATTTGATCCCTCACGTGCCATCCCTGCGTGGTATAGGGAGAATGACTTCTGCCACTACCACCGTGTTAAAGGTCATGACACGGGAAACTGTAAAACCCTTAAAAACATAGTCCAAGACATGTTGGAAAAGGGCGACCTCATCCTCGACAATCCTAACGCCCCTCCTAATCAGGGTATCGATATCTTCAAACAACCATTCCCTAATCATCCACCAACCCAAAACAACGTCCAGACCTTGACTGACAATACCCATGAACATAATATTCGAACAGTCAATACGGTCTCGCCCCTCATTTCTAACCAACCCCAAGAGGTGAGTTCATCCATCAGTCCATCACATGTGGATGAACCTCTTTCTCCGGCTAGTTCTCCCTCAACTTCTCTCATTTTGGAGGACGCCTCGACCTTACCAGCATCGCTAGTTTCACCATCTTCCTTCTTGCTGCCCATGGAGGACCCAACCTTTCCTACTCCTCGACCACAAGTGGAAGGCACTATCATCCCTACCCTTTACCCGCTTGAGGAGCTTCATTCTCTAATTTCTTCTCCACCCAGGGAAGAACCTATTTCTCCTTCGTCTCCAACCAAACATGAACCTGTCATGACTTCACCATGCCTTGGGCCCGAGACTACTACACCCATCTCACCTTCACTCCCACAACCATCGGCATCTTCTCAAGAGCCTAAACCTCATCCCGCATCTTCTCAGCCATTTTCTCGACTAGTGGAGAGACTCGAACTTCTCCCTTCTAGGAAAGTGGAACATCAGGGATTGTGGGACCGTCTCACAGCTCTTCAACAAGCCCAGGCCCTTTCATCTCATGCTGCTAATCCTCCCATGGCAGAACCTCCTAAGACTATCAACAAAAATCAGATCTCCACTTCTAAACCATCTACATCTTCATCAACTTCATCAAAACCAAAACCCTCATCTAATCCGCCTAAACCTATCAAATCACTTGGCGTTCACCCCGTCTCCAACCTCACTCATCCACAAGTGAAGGTGGACTTAACCCAAACTTTAACTAATAGTAGTCTTCAACCTAAATTGCAAAAGACTGCCAAACCACAGAGGTGAACGCCTCCTCTTCCGTCACCATTACCTTCCATTTTGGGCCCGTATCCTTCAACCTTAACCAGAGTCCTTCCCGCTTCAACCTCTAACCAAAACCGGTTGCCTCCTTTGCTTCCTTTACCTACCGCTAGCCTACCCTCTCCCAAAAGGGTGATACCTCTCACGAAGAGTGTACCGTCTTCGCCTGTCATCGCACCATCAACCCAGAAGGTGGTACGAAAACCCCCTCCAATTTCGCCCAAGCAAAAGTCATCAACATCGCATACATCGATGAGCATGGACCCTTTAGTGGGCTCATACTCTTTGATCTTGCAACGAATTTTGCAAACTTCTAGCATAACTCTTCCACCCATCAAGCCCTTTCAACCTCTTGGGTCTAAACCTTCCTGGTTCGACGACACGAAGATTTGTTTATATCATCGTACACCAGGACATGACACCGAGACTTGTTGTGCCCTCAAGGCTGTCATTCACCGTTATCTGGAGAAAGACACTCTTCTCTTTGAGGACACTTTCGACCACCCCCCGACTCCTTCTCATAACCCTTCAACCTCTTCAAACCCATCCACATCTCATCAACCGGTTACAACCCCTTCATCATCTTCACCTCCCATCTTTGAAATCAATGCCATTCACATCACCACTAGGTCACAAAAGGACAAGGCGAAAGAAAAAGCCACCATTCCTTGGACCTACCCTTTTGTCAATCCACCTCAACCGCCTAAGCCTAAGATTTCTATCCTTGGCGCGCCTCAACCCTCTTCTTCTTCTTCTTCTTCTTCCGGACCAATCCACGACTCCATGTTGAAACAGCTTCACAAGATGCCTGTGAAGATGTCCCTCTACAATCTCATCCAAACCTCACCCCAACATCGTCAGGCCCTCATCCAAGCCCTACAGGCAGCGGAGGTCCAACCTGAGGATCCCCAGCCACTTACTGCCCTTGTCCACTCCTTAGCCCCTGTTGCCTCCATAACATTCAACGATTCTGAGATTCCCACATCCAACACGGAAGATTAGGATGCCACCCTCTTCATCACTGCCTATATCAATCGGACATGCATTAAACGCGTTATGATCGATGGGGGCGCTAACATCAACATCATCTCCACCCATGCCTTTGATCAGTTGGCTCTTCCCAAGAATTGCGTCTCCAAAACTGACGCGATCTTGCGCTCTTTTAATGACACTACTGCCACGACCATTGGCACAGTCATCCTTCATATCCATGTTGGTCCACGCACAGTCTCAGAGCTCTTCTACATCATCAAAGGAGAGTTCCAATACAACATCTTGCTGGGCTGACCCTGGATCCGCGCCATGGCCTGTGTCCCCTCCACCCTGCACCATTGTGTGAAGTTTGAGCATGATGGACAAGTCCACACCATTCTTGCTGACCCTTCACCCTTCAAAACATGCAATACCACCTACCGTCCAAACGATGTCCTCATTCCTATCAAGCCATCAACCCCAGCACCGCCTCCATCCGTGGAAGCTTCGACCAGTTCGCAACAGGTGGTCACCCTTACACCTCCCCTTCAAGTGACAACCACAGACCCCATGGAAGACGTCTTCCAAAGACTTTCATTGGGAGAGTATCGCTTGCTGGATTTAGACATGTTCCAAACTCCACAAGAGTATGGACGCCTTCATCACAGCCCCAGCTACGACCATCGGATTGGGATGATCATACCTTATGGTCCCCCTCACCTCCGCACCAATCTCATCTATGGGGGGCTTAATCAAGCTCTTACTGACGGTAATCCTTTTTCTTCACCCCAACCTTTCACATCAGATTTCTTGTTTCTTGGCAACCCCGCCTTTGCACACACTTACCTTTACAGGTGTGCATGGAAGGGTTTTGGTTTCGGACGCTATGAGCAGGGCTCCCATCAGCCTATCCAACTGCTCAATGATAACGACGCCAAGAAACGGTATGGTCTGGGATATCACAACCCCACTCAAGACCCTGTAGACCTTTATCCTGAACCAATCCTTGACCAATCTCCTCCACACTCGTCTATTTCGCCACCTTCACCTATGGAGTCAGTGGTTTCCATTCCTCCTAGTTTTTTTTTCCATAAACACCATCCGCCTGGACCCCTTGACTTATCAGCTCAATGGGGTATCCAAGTCTCTCCCTCTCATTCTTCCCAGCATGATCGAAGATGAGTCGGCAACCATTCACACTGTTCACTACGTTGACGATGACGCCATTCTTTCTTACATGGGTGCTGATGATTCTTTCATCCAGCGCTCCCTCCCTTCTGAGACCCAGGTTATGTTAAATGAATCAACCATTGACATCAACCTTCCTTCTTCTGATGTTCCTCATGTCTTAAAGATTGGCCAATCTTTAGACGCTCAGGAGCAGCTTGACTATACCCAATTCCTCTCCGACCATAGCAAGGCCTTTGCCTGGACTTACAGTGATATGCCTGGCATCGACCCCACCATCGTTACCCATAACATTGTCACCAAACCAAAGGCTAAGCCTGTCAGGCAAAAGCTTCGGAAGATGCATCCTCGCGTTGCCCTCCTTGTCAAGGAGGAGCTTCAGCGTCTCCTTTTTATCTCCTTCATCCAGCCCATCGATTATCCACAGTGGGTCTCTAACATCATCCCAGTCACCAAGGCAACTGGGGGGATTCAGATCTGCACAGACTATCGTGACCTTAATCTAGTCTATCCTAAAGACGACTTTCCTCTTCCTAACATCGACCAGCTTGTTGATCTTACGGTCGGCCATGAGATGCTATCTCTTATGGACGGGTTTTCAGGATACAATCAAATCCTGATCGCTCCGCAAGATCAGCACAAGACTACTTTCATCACCCCATGGGGGACTTTTTGCTATCGAGTCATGCCTTTCGGCTTGAAGAATGCAGGCGCCACTTATCAGTGTGCCATGACCTACATTTTCCACGATCTCCTCCACAAAATCATGGAGGACTATGTGGATGACCTGCTCGGCAAGTCCAAACTTTGCCGTGACCATCTGACCATTCTCAACATCATCTTTTCTCATCTTCTTCAGTATAATGTCTGTCTTAACCCCAAGAAATGTGTCTTTGGGGTCCTCTCTAGCAAGATTCTCAGCTTCATCGTTTCCTTCCGTGGCATCGAGATAGATCCCGCCAAGATTCGTGCTATCCTCGACATGCCTCCCCCGACCAATCTCAAGTGGCTTTGCAGTTTGCAAGGCAAGCTCCAGTCCATTCGTCGCTTCATCTCGCAGCTTTTTGATCGCTGCCAACCTTTTCATCATCTCCTTAAGAAGGACGTCATTTTTACATGGGATAAGGACTGTCAAGAGGCTTTTGAAGCCTTAAAACGCTATCTGGTCTCTCCACCAGTTCTCATTCCACCTAAAGATGACCAACCCTTCTACCTTTATATCTCAGCCACTCACCATTCGTTAGGTGCCATGATCACGCACTGAGACGAGCATCACCGTGAGCAAGCCATTTATTATATCAGTCGAACACTGGTCGACTATGAAACTCGGTATACCCATATCGAGAAACTCTGTTTGGCGTTAGTCTTTGCTGCTACTAAGCTTCGCCACTATCTTCTCAGTCACAAAACCTTTGTCATCACCCACACCGACCCTCTCAAGTATATGCACTCCAAGCCATATCAAAATCAATGTATGGCTCAGTGGCTCATGCTGCTTGCTGAGTTCGATCTCGAATTCATCCAGCAGAAATCTATCAAGGGGCAAACCATCACTGATCAACTAGCAGATGCCCCTCTTCCTGACAATCAACCTTCGCAGTGTGAGTTCCCTGATGAGTCTATCACTGTGCTTTCCTCTGACGACACCACCTATCAGATGACTATGTTCTTTGACGGATCCAAATGTCAACTAGGTGGAGGTGCTGGGGTCATTCTCATCCCACTCGAAGGGGAGCCCATGCCTTTGTCTTTTAAACTCGACTTTGATTGTACCAATAATATGGCCGAATACGAGGCCTTAATTTTGGGACTTTAGACCGCCCTCTCTCTTAGCATCAAGTCCATCAACATCTTCGGTGACTCACAGCTCGTCGTCAATCAGGTCAATGGTTCATACCTCTGTGAAAATGAAATTTTGCAAAGGTACAAAAATTGTGCTGACATTCTCCTTGCATCTTTCGACCATTTCCTCCTGCAGACTGTTCCTCGATCTACGAATAAGTTTGCTGACACCATGGCTTCTCTTGCTTCACATATCCCATCTTCCTCATCTGCATCCAGACTTTTTGTCACGATGCGTCGTGTGCCGTTGCCTTCATATATCTCTCCTCACATTCATCATGTCAACATTATAGACCCTAGCCCACAAGATGCTTGGTATAAGCAACTTGTGGACTTATTATCTCTCTCTATCATTCCTCCCAACCTCTCTAGTAATGCACGACGAGCTTTTATCAAGCGTACTGCTCGCTATACCATGCTAGGGGGTCTTCTCTATAAGCGAGGCTTCGACGGCCTCCTTCTTCGCTGTCTCACCTCCACTGAAGCATCTCACGCCATTCAACAAGTCCATGACGGGATTTGTGGCAGAAATTTCAGTGGGAATTCAGTTGCCAAGCGCATCCTTCATCTGGGCTATTATTGGCCTACCCTTCATCAAGACTATAGCGATTATGTTCAGCGTTGCATCAAGTGTCAGCAGCATTCTAACTTGCTCCATCTCCCCAGTCACGCCTTACAAATTGCTCAGGATTTCTGGCCTTTTTCTCAGTGGGGTTTAGATCTCATCGGTGAGATTAACCCTCATTCGTCTCTTCGTCATCAATCCATCATCACAGCCACTGAATATTTCACCAAGTGGGTGGAAGCCATTCCTCTCGTCTCCACAAAAGCCGACAAGATTATCGACTTCGTCAATACCCATATCATCTGTCGTTTTGGTGTCCCTCATAAAATTATCACTGATAATGGCAAGTCCTTCAAAAACAAAACTATCCAAAAGCTATGCGACTCCTTCGGCATCAAACTCAGTTTCTCTTCGCCTTACTACCCACAAGCAAATGGGCAGGCCGAGGCTTCCAACAAAATTCTCACCAAAATTCTCATGAAAGTGGTCAGTGACACAGGCAAGGATTGGCACATTCACATTCCCTTCGCTTTTTGGGCTTACCGCACTAGCATCCGAACCTCTACGGGTGCTACCCCTTTTTCTCTCGTGTACGGAACAGAGGCTGTCTTACATCTCGAAGTACAGATCCCGTCTCTCTACATTTCTCTACATGATATCCTTTCCAACGATGACTTTCGTCAAGATCACTTAGCTCAACTTGAGTTACTTGACGAACACCGTCTTGCTGCCCTTAATCATCTCCATGTCTATCAACATCGCATCAAGCACGCCTATGACAAAAATCTGCGAGAACGAGATTTCAACATCAGAGACCTCGTCCTCAAAGAGAATAAACACGTGACCAATATGGAGCGCAGTAAACGAGGCAAGTTTGCTCCTAATTGGCTTGGACCTTTTATTATCACGCACAAGTATGGATTAGGGACTTACCGTCTGTCTTCTCTTGATGGACGCCCAGAACCTGAGCCTCTTAATGCGTTGCATCTGTGACCGTTCTACTGCTAGTCGAGTATTCGTCCACTTGACACTTAACTTGAGCTCGTCCCTTAAGCAATCCTCATCCTCTTACTCCTACTTCCTTTCAACCTTATTCCTCTTAACAATTCCTATAACCCTTTTATGATGTATGGATGCTTTGTCCTAATAAAAGGGAGTCCTTGAACTTCTACAGTCTTGTCCATGACTCACATTTCTATAAAAACAAATCAAGATGTCAAAACATATCCATGGTCACTATATCAATATCAAATAAAAAAAATAGACTGCTCCCTCGAAGGATAGCTGTACTCTCATTGCTGTAATTAATAGACTGCTCCCTCGAAGGACAGCTATTCAAAAGCCTTTATATTAAACAAAAATCTAGACCACTCCCTCGAAGGATGGCTATGACTAATCTGGCAATAAACAACACTCTTTTAGAAGCTTCCCACATTGATCAGCTTCATAACCTGACCACTAAAGCAAATGACATCTCTATGCAGGCTTCCCGCATTGATAAGTCTGCGCCAAAAAAAAAAAAAAAAAAAAAAACAAAAGAAAAAAAAGAGTCATGGACTTGACTTATAGTTGTCTCAGGGTCTCCTATAAAAAGGGGCATAGTTATCTCTACTCTTAAAATGGGTTACCCTCTTTCCTCCTCCTATTACCTGCTCAAGGGACTTCGAGCTCACTTTAATGTCTAAGTGATTCGATTACCGCTCTAACATAACTATGGTCAACGATGTCATGCATGAATGGGGCTCTTTGTTCTCATAACCCCTATCTATGCTATCTTTTTGGTCCTTGTCAATGAAAGAGCAATTCGCCTTTCATCTTTTCTCTACACTTTGGTCACATTCACCCTCATCACTTGTCAATCGACTCAGCTCAACTCTCTCTTTAGACCACTCCCATTGCCTATTCACCCTAGTTTCTATGGACACCAATACACATGGAAACTATCGACCCACCGCAATTTATGTTCAGCATAAACGAATACTTGCTGAAGCATAAATAGACCTCAATTCATTTTTAGCATACATCCATCACGAATATGGAATATTGCTAGGGATGAAAAACCCATCAACCAATGTTGCAGAATACACCATTTGGAAAAGGCTGCAACATCTTTTTTTTCCTCATCATTTCATCATAACCATGACCAATCTATCAACCATTTTAACCACCTGTCTACTACTCGGACCCTTTGTCTGAACTACATTGGCCTGAGGCCCTCTTACCAAGGCTATGTAGGCAGCACTCAGTTGACATGGGGTCTTTTGGGGTTAGCTCAGCTACATCCTTTCGTCCATTCATCCATCCATCGACCACCAACCATTAGAGATCATGCCTATCTCCTCCGACCTCGACCACTTCCAAGACATTGTTGCCTTGGTTGTTTTTGCATGTATGCTATCTCATGATTGGTTAGTAGAATTGTGCGCAGACCTTTTTGGACCCTCACAAGTATAGGATTGCAAGCCGGTTGATCCACTTCCTGAGCCTGGGATACCTGGAATGCGACGACCCATTTGGAGCTTCAGCTTAGATTGAGTAACCCGATCAGCAGACGACTAAATGCTGGGGCCCAGTTACTTCAATTTTGGCACTCCTTGACCCTTGACCTGCGACACTTTGGCCTGACCATCTCGTGCAGTGGTATGCATGCAATCACGACCTTTGCCGCGTTCACCCTCACCCCTTTTTCATCCACTCTTTATCAAATCAGCACCCGATTCCCGGTTCCCTTCCCTCGACTCCTACTTTGAGGGGGAATACCTTATCCTTACTCGGGGCATTTCACTTCCTATTTTTGTCTTGCAGTTCATTCAAACAACCAACAAGATGAAATCAACCTTATCCCTCACCTGGGGCAATCACTCCTATTTTTGTCTTGCAGTTCGTCCAGAACAACCAACAAGACAAAAAGGGGCAAATGTAGACACTGAAATCGTGTCAACTCCCCTGGTCATTCCCCGTCTTATTCTTCTTCGCCTATTTAACCCTTGTCGATCACTTGTTCCACCAACCTTGACCCTGGCAGCATGTAAAAATGAGCACAGAGCTAAAGCTAGACTCTATCCCCATTATGCATCTGCCGACGACGGTCTTTACCCGGCCGATGTCACCGACGTCGGTCACTTATCGGCCGACGTCGGCAATCTTACCGACGTCGGTCACCTTGCCATTATCTGTTACCATTTATCATTCAGTTTCCTAAAATAGTTGATGAACCGTCTCTCAAACCGTCCCTTGCCTTCATCAGCCTTTCCCAACCATTCGAAAGGCTGATCAATTGAAACCCGAGAAATCATTCAATCAACCTGCGAACTCCGACATCAACACTCTCGCGATCAACACTCTCGGCATCAACCCACTCTCAGCATCAACCAATCTGCATTCAATCCAGCACTGCACAGACAACTTCAACTATGGATTTCAACACTTTCTTCAACAGGGCATAGGTATGTTGTACTCTGTTTGTTTTCTTTATGCTTTCTAGTCATTTCTAAACTAGATTTAGCCCTTCTTTCCCTCAGTATTGACTATCACCCAGACCCAGATTCCTATCTCCCTGATTGGTTTCCTCTATCTCTCTGTCCTTCTCTATCCATTTGACTCCCCTGTATCTCTGCACAGACCCCCTGACTACCTCAAATCAGACTCAGACCCGTCCACAGACCCATCCATAGACCAGCCCACAGACCAAACCCGGACCATCCACATACCAGAACCTGACCAGACCCGTCTAGAGGCCATTACCTCGACCGACGCTAGTCATTTCCCCCACCGACGTCGGCATACTAACCGACATTGGCAGACCCGACAACCGACGCCGGTAGGACCACCGACGCCGGCGACTGCAACCAGGCCGACAGCTTTTTCCAGGTAAGCCTTTGCTTCCTTTTCTCTTTCAGTTTGCTATCATTTCCATCTTTTTTAGCATTCTGTCTTTTTATCAGACTTATCTTTATCAAATAGTGGGTTGACCTCCCTTAAGGAAGTTCTCATACTTCTGGGAACAGGCTTTTGCCTGGCAACCCACCATCTATCTATCTAACGCCTTTTTGTCCAAGTTTTCTTCTTTGCAGGTGTCATTCCTCCACAGCCAAAGAGGAGTGCCCACAAGCATCTGGATTACGGTGCACAGTCTATATCCAGGTACTTCCCATGCCTTGTCCATTATCTCTTTAGTTTCTTCTTTCTCTTAAATCTGAAAAGCGAATTAGCGATAGAAACACTGGATGAACTTTTGTTGAAAAGACGTCGATGTAGAGGGATCCTTTAGAGAAATTGTAGTAAGAATCATGATTGTGCAATCAGGGAAAAATTTAGCAATTTAGGAAAACTGCACATTTGATGGTCATGATTAGGAAAATGTGCTTGAAAGGGATGAAGCATGAGTAGATCAGAAATCAAAAGGGAAGAAAAGGGGAGCGAGCACGAAAAATGGAAGGAATAAAGATTTCTCTAGAGTTAGAGAAATTAGAGAAAAAGATACAAGGGCGGTAAAATTTGCCACCCTAGCATGTGGGAAGGTTTTCATGCACAGGCAACAAAATTTTCCGCTTGTGCTTGTGAGGTGGAAAAAAGGCACAGGCAGTAAAATTTGCCACCTATGCATGCTGGCAGGGAAAGGTGTAAGGGTGGAAAAATTTACCACCCCTACACCTTGTCGAGCTGACCTCCATCGGTGGCAAAATTTACAGCCAGTGCAGGTGGGGAGATGCTTGGTTAGGGTGGCAAAATTCACCACCCTTACAGGTAGTAAAATCTAAGAAAGAAGGGAGGGTGGTGAAATTCACCACCCTAGCATAGAGGAAGAGGAAGGATGGCCAACGGGGAGAAAGGGAAGATTCCAAGAGATGCAAGGGTGGAAAAAATTGCCGCTCTTGCATGACGGATGTAAGGGTAGAAAAAAATGCTGCCTTTGCATGAAGGATGCAAAGCAAATACAGTGGCAACAAAAAATGCCACCCTTACATGGAAATGCTAGGAAACACTGACTCTGGGAAATGAAAACTTTGTCTTATGGTTGCATCAAGATTGTAACAATTTTCACATTTTTGGGAAAATACAATTAATGGAATGTCACAAACTTTGAATGAGGCCAGTAGAGCAAACACGAGAACAACAAAAACTTGCCTCAAAAAATGAATTTAGTGAGAAAACATGAAACAAACAAGTTTCATAGGGGTTGTTCCAAAAATGAGCGTAGCTAATTTTTGGAACAATAGTTGGCTCTTGTTGGGGAACTTCCATTGATTGAACCGATCAACGGGAGTAGAAACTAGTCTCTAAGTGCCTTCATCCAAGCCATTGGGCAACAGAGTCAAGTCAAAAAAAGGAAAAAACATGAGAAACCAAAAGAAAAAAATCAATACAAAAACTATAAAAATGTACAAGTGAACTCATCTAATACTTCAAAGATTAAAGTGCTTCAAATGCTACCCATTGTAAGGTAGTGAAAATGGTGCTCTATCCTGATAAACCAACAAGAAGCCATTTTCTCCCTAAAATTGGTGATGGGTGAATGAAAATCTCCACCAAGAAACCAATTTTCTATGTCCTCCCTTTGGTTTTCTCCTCTTTCCCTATAGCAAGACTTGAATTTTAATCTAAAAACCATGAATCGTTTCTCTCATGGAAAAAAGTTCCTTTTCTTGATTTTGATGTGCAACAACATGGTCCATTACCATAATTGGTTGTTCTTCTCATTTAGTCCAACACATGATTTGATTTTTCCCATTCAACACCTACCAATCATTGGCACTATCAGGCATACTTGGTTTTGTTCCATCTGAACCAATTCCTAGATCGTCACTTGCAAGATTTTCATCTGTTGAAACATGAATGTCTTTAGTAGACTCAAACAAAATTTGAGCTTCAGGCCTTAATGTCTGAGTGACAATGTATTTTTCCTCCTTATCAAGAAGTAACCTCTACATTACACCTTTCATAGGAATTCTTGCCTAAGACAAGTCCATGCTTAATTACCCTCCAACATCCTTTCAGAAATTTTGCCCAAGAAGGATGCCATATGATGTTGGGACGTCAACCACTAGGACAGTCATCTTGATTTGCTTGTCTGGAAAGGCAACAAATGAAAATTGGGTGTCTTTAATTTTCCCTAATAGTGGCACTTGTTTGTCCTCCATGGAGAAATATCTCCCAAATTTTTTGGTTAGTGTGAGACCTAGAGATTCTGCCACTTTAATAGGTATGACATTGTTTGAAGCCCCAAAATCAATGATGCAATTATTGAGCTGGTGACCATTTATCAATAGGGAAACATAGAAAGGATCTATTTTCCCAGGGGCAATAGGGGGAATGACAAGATTTTTTGGGATGGGCATGTTCCCTGGGGGACCATGAGTTACTTTCTTAACCTCTTGTCTTGTAGGGATGGTTTGGTTCTTGACACATTGAACCAACTTGTCTAATTACTCAGGATGAGACTGTAGAAATTTAAATTTAGACATTTGAATTGGTTTTCTTTATACGGTCAATGATATCAAATGCCTGGAATGAGCTAGGAGCAGAGGATGGGATTTTTTCCTTTTGATTTTTGAAAGGGGGAGGACTGGACTACGAATTTGAAGTAGAAGGCATAGGGGCATTTGGGGTACTTACCTTTCTTGTAATTACCAGGTCTTTTGGCTAGAAAAGAAGAGTGGATCCCCACTTAGCAATTGAAACTACTAGTTGAGGTCACTCCTCTACTTTCTCTTTATCAGCTTGTTGAGCTGATTGATTCTTGGACTGGGTGAATACAACATATGACCCCTCAGCTGCATTGCCTTCTCATTTGGATTCATCCTAATAGTTCAAGAAACTGATGTGGGAGTTGTCAGTTGATTCTTCTTGATCAAACTCAGGTTGGAAAGAGAAATCATGTTCTGTTTCCAAATATCCAACTGCTAATTTCATTAGAGGTGTTTTAAGGGCAAGATTCCTCTATGGGGGAGGAAGGCGATTTGGCTGCCCTTGATTCTTGGTAGCATTACCTTGGTATGCCTGATTCTAAAATGTCTTCCTTAGCATATCCTAATTAGGAGAAGTAGACATAACTTGGGACATTTGTCTTTTGAGGACCAGTAATTTATTTGCTAGCTTCTACACCATTATATCAGTGGTGGCTAAAGGGGAGTACTTAGAATTAGGAGAAGATTTACCTCTATGTGGATCTCTTCTTATTTTTCTAGCCAAGCTAAGGTCATCTTCTACCTTAATAGCCAAGTTTTGAGCAGCAATAAGGTCTATGTGTCTATCCCATCTCAGTAAGAAACCTACTTCAGGCAATTGTGAATTGATGAAGAAGCATTTGAGGTTCTGAGGCGTCAGCTGGGTGACCATGGGAATCTTATGCCTCAACTTGTCAAACCTGGCAATAAAATTTCTCATAGGTTCATGGGGCTCCTTCTTCATCTATGTGAGCTGGGCTAGTAAGGCATGTGCATCTTCTATAAGCTCAAACTTGGCTTCAAATTTGTCTTTTAGAGTATCCCAGTTAGTCACTAATTTGGCTTATAGGTGGTAGAACTAGTTTATAATAACACCTTGTAGTGTCTCCATGAATAGCTTGACCGCTATGTCTTCAAATTCCACCCCTATTACACTGCAAGCTATGCTAAAAGCTACAATGTGTTCATCAAGATGAACTTTCCCATCACCAAAGAATTTGGGGAAATTCTTCCTTAAACTACATGGAAGCTCATGTAGGGGTGGAGTCAAATTAAGTGGACCAAAAGAGTTACCCCAAGGGCCTTGAGCCATGATTTGATTATGTAAAAGTGGGATCACAAATTTGGATGGAGAATGGATGGGCAAAGCTCTACTAGTAGTAAAAAAAGAAGCTCTACCTTGTGCTGGTGACCTAGTAGGGCTAAGAGGAAGACTCCTAGTTTGTTGAAGGTGAGGTTGTGGAGGAAACAACTCAAAATTACTCTGTCGCACCAACTCAAAAGTAGGGTCAACAACACCTTGAGATTTTTGGCTTCTTGTATAATGTGGAGTTGCCAGAATGTAAAACAAAAAATGGAAAAGAGTAGGATCTACTTTAGTTTGAAGCTTGAGACTTCAAACTATGCACTCTTCCCAGTGGCTCTGGTTTTGCAGACCATATAATATAATGGAGATGGAGGAAGATGGAGATGGATAAAAATGGTAAGGCTATAAGAATAATGGGTAAGACCTAGATGGGAGTTTCCAAACTCTATAATGGATAAGGGTAGGGACTGCTTTTTCAAATCCCCAGCGAAGTTGCCAAAAAGTTGTTGGGTGAATATTTTGTCATCAACTAATTGATGACAAAATGGGTATATCAACCACAACATAGGGAGATTTACACCATAAAAAGTGTGGATTTACCACGTCTGGATGAGATAAATCTCTCCTCTCATCAAGGGGAGGTTCCCTATGAATATTTATATGCTATATGTATGTATAAGCAAGCAAAAAATAATACTCAGGGTAGTATAACAGAATCCACCTCTCTTTTTTTAGAGATGATGTCCAAGGAACGAGAGAGAGAAATCTTGGTCATTGGCTAATAACATTCCTCTTCTTTTAGTTATGGTATCCATCATAGAGGAAAAAATCCCCTAAAATAGGTAACAAAGTCTACAAGAAAACTTATGTAAGCACAAAGTCTTCCATTGTCTCCTTCACTAATTCAGAATACACGTAACCATAGAGTGAAACAAATCACAAAGTCTTTGCCTAAAACTACAAAGGATAATAGGATCACCAAGATGAAAGTAGCTCAAAGTCTCTCTTTTATCTTTTAGAAATGTCCTCAGATAATGTCAACACACACACTTTTCTTATTGAATTAAACATATAAGATATTATCAGGAAAGAAGACATAAGAACTATTTCCTAAATAACACAGATTACTTCAACATAAAGTTTGAAATAAACCTATTTTTCATTCATTCAACAAAATATGATTTACAAGTTGAGCACAAAGTCTCAAGAAGTGTCTCAATTTTAGTAGAGTTTTTGATCTCAATTATCAGAGATCTCTTTTACAAAAGAGGTTCCCTCTATATATAGGGAGAAACCTTAAAAATTAAAAATATTAAAATATATAAAAATATCTTAGTCAAAGATGAGTCATCTTTGACTTTTGAGATATTTTTCTAGATTTTTTACATGTAATTACATATTACAAAAGTACACATGAAAATGTCCCAAGTCAATTAAAAAGTGCATTTTGAATAAAGCATGGAAGAATAACTTCAATCTTTATTTCCAATCTTCTTCATTTCATGGATGGAATTGCTTGATTTGGTTCTTTCTATGAACTCGGCCATATCCACATGCCCAATCTCTATAACCTTAATGTCATCAACATTAGAAGCAACTAAGGTGATTAAAAAAACACCTTGATACTTGTACTTCATTATCTTTGACTTCTTCAAAGAAACTTCAGTGATCTGGAAGAACTTTTGTTGAAAAGATGTCGATGAAGAGGGATCCTTTAGAGAAACTGTAGTAAGAATCATGATTGTGCAATCAAGGAAAAAATTAGCAATCTAGGAAAATTGCACATTTGATGTTCATGATTAGGAAAATGCACTTGAAAGGGATGAGGCGTGAACAAATCAAAAATCAAAAGGGAAGAAAAGGGGAGCGAGCGCAAAAAATGGAAGGAACAAAGATTTCTCCAGAGTTAGAGAAATTAGAGAAAAAGATACAAGGGCGATAAAATTTACCACCCTGGCATGTGGGAAGGTCTTCATGCACAGGTGGAAAAATTTGCCGCTTGTGCCTATGAGGTGGAAAAAAGACATAGGTGGTAAATTTTGCTCCATGTGCATGCTGTCAGGGAAAGGTGTAAGGGCGGCAAAATTTGCCAACCCTACACCTTGTCGAGCAGACCTGCATCAGTGGCAAAATTTTCCACTAGTGTAGGTGGGGAGATGCTTGGTTAGGGTGGAAAAAATTTCTGCCCTTACAGGTAGTAAAAGCTAGGAAAGAAGGGAGGGCAGTGAAATTCGCTGCCCTAGCATAGAGGAAGAGGAAGGATGGCCGATGGGGAGAAAGGGAAGAGGCCAAGAGATGCAAGGGCGGAAAAAATTGCTGCTCTTGCATGACAGATGTAAGGGCAGTAAAAAATGCTGCCTTTACATGGAGGATGCAAAGCAAATGCAATGGTGGCAAAAAATGCCACCCTTGCATGGAAACGTCAGGAAACACAGACTCTAGGAAATGAAAACTTTGTCCTATGGTTGCATCAATATTGTAATGATTTTCACATTTTTAGGAAAATGCAATTTAGGGAATGTCATGAACTTTGAATGAGACCAGTAGAGAAAACATGAGAACAATAAAAACTTGCCTCGAAAAATGAACTTAGAGAGAAAACACGAAATGAACAAGTTTTGTAGGGGTTGTTCCAAAAATGAGCGTAGCTAATTTTGGGAACAACAAGATGGTAAATATATACACAAATATATATAAGTATATACTTAGTTCAGTCCAATGATACACAAACATATTTATATACATATATGAATATGTGTGTGTGTATCATTGGACTAAACCAAGTATATACTTATAAATATTTGTGTATATATTTACCATCTAATTTTGTACAAAAAATTCATACATCTATGCCCAAAACTATTTATGTTTCCACACAATTGATCTCTCATACTATCCAAAGATTTATTCTATAATGTCAAATACTTTAGTGAATATATATCATAACTGGTTTGATAACATCTATTTAAAGATAAATATTATATACCCATCAACAATTATTCATTACCATTGTAAAATAGATATTTTTTGAATGGAAAAGGAGTTTAAGATAAAGCTTTCTCAAAGCCAAACAACCATGGAAAATCCTACAACCCTACCCCAAATCCCTCAGGTTACCCTAGGTTTGATGTAGGGTTCTGTGGAAGCCAAGCCTTCCATGGGGCCCTACATAGAAACCTATGAAACATGCCATAACATTCCAAAAAAAATCACACCCAATAACCATTTCCATTAAAAATCCCTACCACATCACACATGAATTTTATATACAAAACCAACCTAGTAATTATGCCAAGAAGTTAAATATTCTCCTTATTTCACTCTAATTTTTTCATCCTCTTATATTTATTATCAATTATATGCCTGTGTCATCCCCTCCATATCCCTCACTCTATTATTTTTATTATTATCCATTCTCCTACTCACCATATTTTTATCCACCGTTAATGATTGATAAAATTGATTGAACATAATGCATTCCCAAATAGCTCAATAGAACACCATGTATGTTATAGTTTGCCATCATGGAGGCCATAACCAAACTCCATGATTTTAAAAAAATGATGTTTATCTAAAGTCAATGATTTTTTAGTAACCCTAATCATCTTGAAACATCTTTTTTAACTGATTAAAATAATCATTTTATAATCTCAATTATATTTGTATGCCATTGACTTACATAATTCCCTCATCAACTTCCTAAACTGACAAAGTAATAAAATTAACCATAAGTCATAATATTCATGCTAGACCATGCAATGACTATTAATTTAGTTGATAACCATTATATTTCCATGTAATTACTATCAACTAAAATATAATAATGACTTTATAGTATGGAAAAACAATTAGGTATTACAAGATTATTGTTTAACATTATAATGCCATTCACAAACACACTTTGTAAACATAATGATTTATTTAACATAATCATTGTATATTTTATTATAGATATTAAGCCCTTGATTAATATTTAATGAAATACAATAAATTTTAAAATAATATTATTTATATCTTTCAACATTTGGATAAACACACACACACACACACACACACACACACACACACACACACACACACACACACACACACACACACACATACACACACATCATAATAATAATCTTTAATTATTATTACCTAAATCTTAAAGATCAAATAACAACTATGAAATCAGTCATAACATCATATCTTTATACTATATAACCACACCTATTAAGGTAGTAAGGTAAGTATACACATATTGGATTCACTCATTTATTCAAACAATTACATCATAAAATATAAGCTATGTATGATCATAAAAATTAATTAAATAACTTCAAACATATCAACATGATCAATAATAATAACTAGACTAGAGAAAACATAAAATATCACAATAATAATTCAAATAGAAAATAAAGCCTTCTAAAACTATCTATCAAACAATTTAATCACATAATCATGAAATACCAATGTGGTGTGTGCAAGGGTTCTAGATTCATTATTTTTCATCCCCCAATGTCTCCCATCTAAACCACCCTCTCTGATGATGCTCACCCTTTGACACACTATAAGGGAAGAATCTATCCTACATCCACTTCACAAAAATGAAGGTAGTTAGCGCAAAACATTATTATATCCATAAAATAATGTTGTATAATTAACAAACATGATATGTACAAAATGTAAAATTATTGCTAACTCATAGAAAACTAATCATGTAAATTAAGCAACACATTACTATCCCATAATCATCATATGTCATAAATCTTAATAAAATATTAATTAATCAACTAATATAACATAATAATCTATGGATCAAATAGGTTATTTAGCTTAGAGAGAAATTAGGATGTGACATCGTTCATGCCCTCTATCATATATAGAGTGAATACAATAGTTTATGTAGATTATGTCTTTTGGTTTGCATAAGTACTATTATTATGCAATATGTGTTTAATGATAGTACCAATGTAAATATAATGACCCAAATATATACCTAAACCATACACTATGCTTGAGATCTAGATAGTTTTTGCATGACCTAAGTATGAAAGACATGTTTCCATAACATTCTCACACTATCATGTGGATAATATGAGAACTATACACAAATATGGAGGACATATGTCCAAAATACTCCCCCACTATAATATGGATGTGCATAAAATTGAATAACTATGAATATGTGAAATCCATGTATCTATGTAATTACCCCTTTAATATGTCCCCTTTTAAAAATATACTAGTCACATCATCCCAAAAGGAATAAGTAGCATTATCATGTATCTAAGTGTATAGTAACTAATTTTACATTATAAGTGTGGGTACGACAGAATGAAACATTATGTTGGTAACACCTATGATTTAGACTAATATATATGTGTAAGCACATTTTAAGGTAATTTTTAGTTTTTTTTTTTGAAATTAAGATAATATGAAAGGGCTCATTTTCTAGGTCCTAACGCAACTCGTAGTTTTAAATTTAGACAAACTATACTCAAGATATGTGCATTTAAAGTTGTTATAAAAGATGTATATTAGGAGTTTTGAATAAAAATTTCAATTCATTTTTACTTTTATACTTTTGAAAATTTGAGATCTGAATATAAAAATACAATGTTGTATGGTAGAGCCCCATGACCACTATGTTTTGAGGTGCTCTAGATAGACCTAGCTACCTAGGATTTTGATGAACTGGTAATTAGGTTTTAGTGTGAATTGAATGGTAATGCTATTTTTTTGTAATTTTTTCATTTACAATTTTTTTTTTGTTTTTAAGGCTCAATGGACACTTATATCAAATCTTGGGAAAGTTGCATCTGGCTCTTGATGCTAGTGTTCAATTTTTGATGCAACTATTTGACAATTCTATCCTGTGTTGACACTAACATTTGATGCTATTATCTTTCTAATTTTTTGAGTTTTAATAGTAAAATATGTATTTTATTTATATAATTCCATGAATAATAACTATTTTTACTTGTTTTTATTGAATAAAGATGTACATATTTAAGAATTTTGACATGGTAGGCATTTTGCCAATCTAGCAGAATTATGGCTAGATGTGGATGACTAGGCAAAGATAGATAAGGTAGGGTTAGTCCATGTGGTCCAATTAGGTCATGATAATATGATATACACATTTTAATATCATTATCTAAGAGGTGGAACTCAGATACCTATACCTTTTGGATCCTACTAGGGAATATGATAGTTACATTGGAGGATGTATATCACAGTTTTTTATTTCCTATCATAAGTGAGAGAGAATAGGCTGAAAGGGATGCCAATTTTGGTTACATTCAACTATTTCATAGATATTTTAATAATCATATATCACTAGATGTATATCTGAGTAACATGTTACACCTTGATATCATTATCATAGGTGATATTCTATGGCTACATAAGTTAATTTGTGTATTTTTGGCCTTGCTTGTGGTGGTGTAGGGTGGCATGGTTTTAATTTAATATCACATATATAATATATTTAGACGTATTGATAAAAATGGTACCTAATATTCTTGGGGTCATACCATACTAGCCTATCTACATAGAGATTTTTATTGGAGAGACACAATTATGGTATTGGTGCTGACACCTTACTACAAGTGTGGGATTATGATCATATTATGGTAGTTCAACCCTTTGGTGGAATTTTAGTAAGTTGGGTGCATATTCAATTATTTGTGGAGAGGTGGGTACTCCCTCATGGTAGGTTTCATACCACGATGGAGTATCATACTATTTTGGATATATTAACATTAGATCAGATTATATGGTATTCATATAAGACATTTACTGGGCGGATAGAGGATGGGAATGAGATTTAGATTATTTGGATTAACATGTGGTTGGTTAACCATACTATTGGTGTATATGAGTTATTTTAGTATGATCTTATTTTTTGTATTTTGGATTAGAGCAGGGGATGTCATCAATGCCATACCCATGGAAGCGTACAATGCAAAGTGGGCATAGGCCCAATGATAGAATGAAACTAAAACTAGGGGTTGTAGCCCCATGTTTTGGTGATTAGAGAGATACCATGGTTCTTTTATCTATAGGGAATGATGCAAGGTGCACCAATGGTTACACATAGTGGGGGGTAGGGTCCCACTATCCACTATTGTTTTTAGTTATAATTACCAGTCTTAGTGCCATACCTATGACACAAGGAGATGTAAGAGGAGATGGAGGAAGTGGTGGTATTATGGTACCAACACCTATAGATATGATGACTATCAGATCCACATGTAATTATCTTAATTTTTAATTATTGTATTTGATTGACATAGTATTTGGTATGATAACTATAACTAATTTGTAGTTTGTATGTCTTGTGTTTTTAGGCAATCAAGAGTGGATGACCATGTTAAACCATGTAATACATGACCTCACTTAGATTATACCCGTGGATATAATTGGTGATGGATTTATTTAGAGATTTATTAATATTATAGTTGCCCATGTACCCTTATTTGATCTAGTAGTGAGGGTAGTAGTTGCATATCACATCATAGTAAATGAAAGGGAGGAACTATGTGTAGATCTTGAACAATGATACATCCCAAAATGTAGCATCCCAGAGATTATGAAGGTTTTTATTAAATGAAATGACACACTATTATGTGATCATGAGGAGACAGTGTGCTAACTAGGTGCATATGACGAGATAATATGTGAGTTATCTCAATCATAGGGGCCCACACTAGACCCAGGTAATTCCACATCAAGAGACATTAAGGTAGTGGATATAGATAGTGATGATGAGTATTAACTTATGGATATTCCTATAACATATGATGGATATTTTTATTTATATAAACTCTGTACCATTTTGATATATATGACACCATTCACATGGTTTATTTTAATTCAATTAGATGTATAATGTCTAATTATTTATTACTTTTTGTATTGTTTAATTACATTTGTTTCCGTATTTTATGTTTGGATATGGTAAATTGTATAACAAATATTTAAATTTAATATAATGCTTATAGTGTATTGATAATAAGTAATCATCATATAAAATGTAATCCAGTAGGAAATAAGAAAGTTTGACTATAATGACAATGTGGTAATGGAACCACTAGTTTTGTTTATCACTAACTCTAATGAATCTATAAAAATATCTTCTGAATCTATATGCATCTGTTTAGGTGCCTTATTTTTTATGTAGATACACCTTCTCCATGTTTCTCTCTATAAAGGACTTGATTGACCAATGGTTTCTTGGTAGGATTAGTGTGGGAGAGATTAATCCTGGTAGAGGGGAAACTAGGATAAGGACTTATACTAGTGGTCATCTTCTGCTAAGGTTGATGGACCACATGTTCCTCAAAAAGATTAGCATGGGATGTATCACCTCTCTTATAATAACCTCTAGAATAATTATGTGAAATAGGGCTAAATATATGTTTTCAAAATGTAATAACTTCTCAATCAAATAACTATGTAAGCTTTTACTCAAGATAAAAAAAATCATTATCTCAATGCTCATTTATACCATAAAAATTGTAAAAGTGTTATCCTTTTACTTTTAAAAATATGTGTGATGGATAATGAGAATTATGAGGAAGCTTTATAATTCATTTATCCAACAATGTGCAAAATATATCATGTGGTTTATCTCGATACTAATCAAGCCAAAGTGGTTATATTTTTGTAGAGGGAAATGGATTTAATTATAAGGGTACTCAGGAGATATGTTATTTTCATTTATTTAATACCTTTACTATTTTTTATTTGGAATGCATTTTTGGTTCTGAAGGAAGTTTCTGAGGTGGTTAGTGACCTTCTTGATTTTGCTTGTTTTCTTTAAAGATGTTATTTGTACCATATTTTCCTTTAGGTGGTGAAGTAGGTAACTCAATTTTTACATTCAATAAAGCACATGCATATTTATGCACATCCCAATATAAAATATCAAATGAAGTAAAGGGATTATGTAATTCTCTTTATCTAAGATGAGAAATAAGACCCATATTAAATATAAATCACACTTATAAATCTAAGGGGTATAGTTTAAGAAATACAATATGTCCTTAAATATGATAACATAGTTTGTAATGGACTCAGTCTCATTTTGTGTTAATAATTTTAAATGTTCAAATGGTAACTTAGGTAAAGTATATCAATTAAAATTTGATACAACATCTTCTAGTTTTTCAAATGTTAACAAGGAACCATCTAGGAGTATATAAAAACAATCAAGAGCCTCTTGAGCTAAAATTAGATGGAAGGAATTCAATATCAGGTGTCCATTCTTCACCTAATGTTTAAAGGAATGTATATTTTTCAAAACTAAATATCATGATCCCCATGACCATTTAATTAGGATAACTTAAGCATGATGAATTTTTAATGGTAATAATATTAAAACACCTCTTGAGTAATAAGTTGTTCCTCTAACATATTCTCCTCAAAGATAGACTCATGAGATGAAACTTATAACTTAAGAGTATTTACTTATTGTTAAATATCTCCCATGGTAGTCATGATGGATAACATATCACAATTAGATAGTGTTGAATATTTTATTATAAATTATAATTTACCATTCATATGAAACATAAGAATGATATATTCTTGACCACCCTCTAAAATAGGATCATCACATAGTTACGTAATATTTGGTAAAGGAGTATCCATATCTAAAGAGACAAATATGTCATTTTGGAGGGGATGAAGGTTGATATCATCATAATTATAAAGTGATATATTATTTGAAATTTTATGACATATAATAATAATATGGGAAGGAACTTCACTTATAAACACATGTTCATTTGGAGTTGCCAAGGCAAATGAGGAAATAAAACAAACATTTTATACTTCATTTTCAACACTAGGAGAAGGAAAAATGTAAGTTCCACTTTCATTTTTAGTTTTAAAATAATGGAGAGGAAGTGAAATGTGTAGTCATATAAAATGTCACTTGAGTATAGCTAGGTTACATGGGCTGGCATAGTTTCATGATGTGCACTGAGCTCCTAAAAATGTTAACTGGGATGATATAGCTAGAAAATGAATAAAAATGGGTGTATGATTAGTTAGGTGATATTTTTGGAAGGTAATAGCTAAGGATTTGAATAAGGGAATAAAATATGATGAAATAAGTAATATAAATATAAAATAAACATTTACGTATGCTTTAAGTTATAGTTTATATTTATACTTTCAGGATGTTTGAGAGTGTTTTCAAATTTTGAACTAGGAATTTGATTCAAGAGAGGTGATTAGTATTGTGTTAGTCCAAAAAATCAAACAAATTGATAAAAACACACTAATTAACATACATCTATAGGCCTAGTTAATAGGGTGAGCTTAATAACAAAAACAAATGAAAATCACAACTAAAAAGTAATGAAAAATAAGAATCTTTCACCTTCCTTGGATGCTCCAAATGCTTGTTGTAGTGGCTTGCTTGGCTTGTGCTCATGAAGTCTTCATCAAAGGGGGCTTGTCTATCTCCTTCTTTTCCTTGTCACCTTGTGGATTTAGCTTGGCATAGATCAATATTTTTGCATCATTACTTTGGTATGTGAGATCTCTTGGAATCAATTTGACATGGTAAATTTTCACCAATTAAGCTTAAAAATTATGTTCATGGCCTCTCTATTTATAGATTTTCAAGAATGACCAGAATCAACCATGACCATCCATCTCAAGATTGAGATGTGTGGTCATGGATTAATTGAATTATGTAATTAAAATACACAATTATCCTCATCATGACTTTGGAATAAGGGACATTAATGAGGCATTGGAGGTAATAAAGAGGCATGGGAGACCCATAATCCTAATATTTGTGGCATTTATGGCCTAGGGATGTATTCCCAAGAAATGAGGTCCCCTGATGATACTGATATTCAATATTTATTTCTTAAAATAAATTTCCATGGAATTATTAATTAGTCCTTGATTTGGATTAATTATCTCTTAAGCATGATTAAGCACTTTATGCACAAATTACTCAAATTGATCAGAATGCATTATTATTGGTCCAAAATTTGACTAGATTGGAATTGGAAGTCAATTTTAGATGCATTAGATCCATTATACCATTTAGGATGTTTCCAACACCAAATATCAAATACACGCATCTCATACAAGAAATTTTATAGAAAAGAGCAATCTAGAGCACCTAGGTGCAAAATTGGCATTTTGACTCGAAATAATCTAATCAAAGTTAGCTGGCCCATAAATTGTATTTCCCCATTTAGTGATACCCTGGCTAAATTTGGCACTTGAATATGTCAATTTCAACTCATTTAATTTACTTTAGTGTTTCTAGACCAAAGTGTGCACTTTGGTGGAAATTGGTCAAAAGCTTGGTTGGAGGTCATTGGTGGCAAGATTTAGGTGTCTACAGTTTGCCCCTATTTGGGAAGGCATTGCAAGCTATAAACATAGTAACATCTTCTCAAATAATGAAAAGGTCCTATATTCCTACAACTGTAATGATGATAAACTAATTATATGATGGTTTGCACCCTCAAGGGAATGGCTGGCACAAGTAGGTTGACAAATGGTCCCTCGATAAGAAGCAAAATAAGGGGACCAAAAAAAGGAAAGATGATGGGATGAAAACACAATTGTTTTGAAAAATTAGTCAAAATCATTGATAATGCAAGTGGGATGGTGTGCAATGGTTTTCTCAAAGGTATTTATAATTATTGTACCTTGATAGTAGCAATGTGGTATGATAACACAATGATTTGCCCAAAGGTGGTTACAATCATTAAGAAGATGGAGCTACCCTAATTAGGATAGACAAATAAGATAAAAATGTGCCCATGTATGGGTAGAAAAAGGGAAGTGGTGATAATATAATGATTTGCCCAAAGGTGGTTATAATCATTGAGAAATTTAGGTGGGACAGTGTGCAATGATTTACCCATAGGTGGTTATAATCATTAGACCTCAATTATGGAAAATATGATAAACTTGGTCAAGGATGATGATAAATTAACAAAAAGGGTAATTATGAATTGGAATAACCCACTAGTAGGGATATGCTCATCTAAATTAATAAAGGTTAAAATTCTTTCATGGTTAATTACTCTATTTGGGATCTGATTAAATCAGGATGCTAATGCTGAAGAGATGTTGATGCTGCCAGTATTGAATATGCTTCTTGAAGCTGAGGTTTGTTGTATCACATGTTGGTAGGCATCATGGTATAACATATGAGGACTTAGCCAAAATATGCATAAATATTGACTCCCATAATCCAATACTTAATAGAAAACAATGAACCAATGATAGAAACCATGATGAAAATGTAAGCATATGAATATGGATAGATTTAAGTGTAATTTTGGGAAAGGAATCACCTAATGAACACACATAAACTGAATCAAGGAAATAATGATGAAAGAAAACAAATAGGCACACAAACAAAACAACAAAGAAATAAATAAAGAAACACTCAATAGAAACCATATGAACATTGCCCCTAGAAAATAGGAAACAAATTAACAAATGAATAAAATGGAGGAATGGAAGAAAATAAATGGGGTAGATGAGCTATCTCCATGTGCACTAGGAAAGTGGACACTTCTGACATAGTTCCATGAATTTAATATCCAACAAAAACTTTAGGCCAAATGTAGTTCTCCTAAGGAATGGGAAGAAAAATGATAACTGGTGCAAATAAATAGAATGAATGTGATAAAAGAATAGGAATGGTATTGAAAAATGGCAAGTGTGTGAGATAGAATTCCAAAAATGATGAGGAAACTAAGTGATAAGTGGTTTTCTTTCAACTTAATAAGGGTTCCCAGAATCCTTAAGGTAAATAAATGATCAATGTTTTTGGAATTTTTTGAAGTATCTCATCTCAATCAAGAATGATGAGACACTAAATGGTTCAAGCTCACAAAATGGTGAGAGCATTCAAACTTAGGTTCCTTGAAAAATGGTGAGAGCATTCAAACTTAGGTTTCTCATAAAACAATGAGAGCATTCAAACTTAGGTTTCTCACAAAATTGTGAGAGTGTGGCAAGGGGGTAACTGAACTAACCTTAAAAAGTATCAAGTGTTACCTACATAATCCCAGAGTATTACCTGAAGTCACTATATTTCTACCCTACAACAGAGGAATTTGACTAGTGTAATAGTCAATTCAAAAAAAATAAGCACATGTGGTAAAAATACATAGGAAGTGGCAAGTTGATACATTAAGACTTAATAAACAAATGTTTCTCCTACTTTACCCATAAGTATTTATAACTAGGACACAATGTTATAGATCAATGGTACTATTTTTTCCAAAGGTATTTATAATTAGTAGAAAGACTGGTGATAGGAAAGGAATAACAAACAAAGGATACAATTATTGAAACTTCTATCATATTGCTCCAAAATATGATCTTTGTCTAAAGTACTTGAAACAACTGATGAAACTAATCAAATTCCTTAGTGCTAAAAATGTGTAATGAATGGTAAAAACCAAGGTCAAATGGGCTAGGATTTAGAACACGTCTGGTCTATAGAACGAAATGGCAAAGTAGATAGAATAGGATAAAAGGAATGATAAGCAATGATATTTATACAAAGAAGAATATTGATAAAATGACACCACTAAAATGGTCCTTATATAAAATACACCTTAGTGCTCAAGCATAGTACCACTTGAGGTGAATAATATTCATCATTTTAGGAAGTTTATCTCTATCTGGTGTGGTAAGACTATATGCTCCTGATCCATAATCTACAGTAATGATGATAGGCCATATCTGTTTTGGTTTGAATTTACCTTTATTCTTCTTCTTAGCCCTGTTATTATTTAAAAACAAGATCACCAAGTTTAAATTTTCTATATTTGACATGTCGATTCTAGTGGCCTTTGAATCAGTTTTGATATGCCTAAATATTGTTGAGTGCAATTGTTCATTTTTCATCAAGTAGGTCTAGCTCTTGTAGGTGAGCTACTTGATAGTCGTGATCATCTAGGACATGTTTGAAAGATATGTGTAGTGAAGGCAATTCAACCTCAATGGGAAGGATGGCTTTGGTACCATAAAAAAGTGAGTATGGAGTGGCTCCTATAAAAGTACAATGATTGGTATGGTATGATCAAAGGGTAGGGAATATCTATAGGTGCCAATCACAATTGACATCATAGATAATCTTTTTGAGAATATTGATAATGGTTTTGTTCAATGCTTTAGATTGGCAATTACCTTGAGGGTAATATGTTGTATAAAAATGTTGTGTGATGTTACATTTGGTATATAGCTAGTCTACATCCTTATTCTTAAATGATCCTCCATTATCAGATATAATGTTGGAGGGGATATTATTGCTACAAATGAGATGGTTGAAGATAGAGTTAGAAATTTGCTTTCCAATCACGTAAGTGAGGGGTATAGCTTCAACCCACTTAGTTAAATACTTATTGGTGGTAAGAATATGTTTATGGTCATTAGATGAAGTGGGGTTGATCTTATCAATGAGTTCAAGTCCCCATGTAGCAAATGGCCATGGTGTCAACATTGGTTTCATAGTTTGTGCTAGGGCATGAATCAGATTAGCATGTCGTTGACATGTGTCACACTTCTTTACATATTTAGTTACATCTATGTCCATTATGGGCCAATAATAACTAAAACACAAGAAATTTTTGTATAGGAATGATCCAATAGAATGAGCTCCACATAGTCCATGAACGTTTATTAACACTAGTGTAGACTCTACTAAAGTTAAACAATGAAGTAGATTTCCATCAAAACTATGATGGTAAAGGGTAGATCCAAGTAGAGTATAATGAGTGGAATGATGAATAAAGGCTTTGGTTTGTTTTTGAGATAAGTTAGGTGGTATAAATTAGTCATGAAGGTAGTTGTAAAGTTCTAAGTACTAGATAGAATTAGGACCAACAATATCACAAATCACTGCAATGATTGAAGGTTCATGAGTTGGTGTGAACAAATTCTCAACAAGGAACTGATATTCTTTAGCTTTGTCTATTTGTCAAATCAAAGAGTCAATAGTAACCATGGCATATACAATTATATTACTAGCCCTTGGTATATGCTCAAATTGGATATTTGTAATTTGCTACTTTAGGGTATCGACCATAGCTTTATATGGAACCAACTTGTCATCTTTGGTCTAAAAATGGTTTGTGACCTGATTGATGATTAATTGAGAATCACCATGAACCTTTAGATAAGATATATTCCATTGTATTTCTTATTTAATTCCTTAAATAAGTGCTTCATACTTGGCCATGTTGTTTATACAAGGAAAACTAATTTTGAATGATTTAGGGATTAGATCCCCCTGTGGTGTAATAAATAAGAGAACTACCCTTAATCCATGTGTAGTAAATAAACCATAAAAGTATAGCTTCCAATGTTACTCCCTAAGAGGTGGGTCAATGATGGTCATTATGGATTCATCATGAAAATGAAATGTGAGTGGCTTTGTGTTTGTAAGGGGTGCTTTAACAAGTTAATCTACAAGGACATATCTTTTGTTTGTCTTTTGATTGACATACTCTATGTCAAACTCACTAATAAGAATGATACATTTATCCATTATACCTTGTAAATATATTTTAGATACTATATACTTGAGTTGATCTAATTTTGAAATAACCATGGTCTTATTGTTCAACATGTAATGGTGCAATTTTTGAGTTGTGAAGACCATAATTAGACAAGTTTTTTCAATAGGTGAATAGTTTTGTTCATATGTGACCAAGGTACAACTTAAGAAGTATAATACATGCTATTTTACATTTTTATCATATTGAGCCAAAAGTGCCCCCAAGGCATTGTTGGTAGCTAATAGATACAATAAGAATGACCTTCTTGGCATAGGAGGTAACAAAACAAGTGGATTACCTAGATAGTCCTTGAGTTGTTGAAAAGTTGTTTGGTAGTGGTCATCCCATTGAAATACAAAACCCTTATTTAGAATATGTGTAAATAGATGACACTTTTCTACTAACTAAGAGATGAAACATCAGATTGATTGGATCTTGCCTTGCAAACTATGGAGTTGCTTCAAATTGGTTGGTGGCAGCATCTTGATTATAGCATAGACTTTGGCCAAATCAACTTCAATGACCCTATGAGACACAATTAATCCAAGTAACTTTCTTGAGGTTAATCTAAACACACATTTCTTTGGATTGAGTCTAACTTTATACTATTACAATATTTTAAATATCTTATGTAGCACTACTAGATAGTCAGCCTTCGTTTTGGATTTTCTTAATATGTTATCGACATAGTCTTCAACAATATCATGCATCATATCATGGAATATGAAAATCATGTACCTCTTATATGTATCTATAGCATTCTTAAGACCAAATGGTATTACCTAATAATAAAATGTTCCCCATGGAGTGGTGAATGCTATTTTATGTTGGTCTTTTGGTGTTATTCTGATCTGGTTGTATCTTGTAAAGCCATCCATGAGTGAAAGCATTTCATAGCCTATCATGGAGTCAATGATCATGTTAGTATTAAGCAATGGAAATCCATCCTTAGGAAAAACTTTGTTTATGTCTCAAAAATTAGTACATATTCTGATTCTTTTAGGCTTTTCGCTGATAGGTATAACATTAAATATCCATTCTGAGTAGTCAATGGACCTGATACATCTTACTTCTAAGATTTTTTCTAAATATTATTTTACCAAGATATCAATGTGAGGATGCATCTTACATAGATTATTTTTCACTAATTTGGCATCAAGATTGACCATAAGGTGGTGTAAAACCAAGGCAAGGTCCAAACTTGGCATGTTAGAATAAGCCCATGCAAAGATATCTATAAATTCTCTCAACAAAGTCATAAAGACTTCACGTTCCTCTTTAGTGAGGGATGCACCTAATTTTATCCATTTTGGTTCTGATGGAGTCCTGATGTTTACCTTTATTATATCTTTGACTACAAGGGTCAAACCATCTTCTAAGATAGTAGGAAAAGACTTGAACTATTGGACTATATCAGGGTCCTCTATTAGGACTTGCTCTTCAACATCTCCTAGGCATGATGAATTTGAGTCCCCCAATGGGAGATATAGCCATGTGACAAAAATAATCAAAAATTATTAAAGAATTTGATTAAATACTTGTTGTGTAAAACTAAACTTGGATCCATAAGCAAGTTTATCATTGGCAGTCTCCTGGTCTAAATTTAAAGAAGAATGAACACCCCCATCTAACAACTAAAACAATTTTTCACCACTAGACTGGTCTTTATCTTTACTTTTTCATTGGTCAAAAAGTTCCTTAAAGATGTTTTCACTTGGAGATATCAATGCTTTTTTTTTTTTTTTGGCTAAGGGTGTTCACTCGCTCTCTAAAACAATCTTTAGGATCCATTGTAATTAAAAATCATGATCTATGATCTCCCAATAGAATGTTGTTTTTATGGCCTAAAAATTCACAGAATGCCTCATCATTCTGAAACTCATCAATTGACAAATTAGATTCTTGTTGGTCCTAATCTATCAATTAGGGATAGTATAATGGAAATGGGTTGTGACAAATGATTAGTGTAAGAGTACATATGGAATTATTATCAAATAGGTTAGTCTAAGCTAGGTCATCAAATATGACGTTATGATTAGACTCTGCTTCACTGTCGACATCATCATCACTAGCCACCAATGATGGAACTTGAATAGGATATGTGGGGTTACCCCTAGGAAGTTTAAATCTAAGTCCATAGGGTCTTTTGTAATTAGTGATGGAAATTAGCTCAATGGTTCCTTGTTGATTCAATCTAAGGCCTCTTATTTCATAATCTTGATGCTCCATGATCCTATTGGTAATAGGATACTTTGTACTTTTATAACAAACAACTTGGTTGTCATTGTACAACCATGATTCATCCCCTTCAAGATGGTTTGGTTTTAGGCTAGATACTAATACAAATATGATAGGTCCCTTATCTTTGTTCTTTTGTTGCCAATGCATGTGTAGGGTATTTTTAGGTCACTCAAATGTCTTTAGATTATGAGGAAGACTGGAAATATGAAAGGTATCATAGGTCACATACTCCCCTGGACCATTATCTAAAATGGTGAAATTATTGGAAGCTTCAAGAGGTGGCATGTGGGAAAGGGAATCTAAGGTATTAGGATTTATACAATTATCCTATGGAAGATCAATAAGTATGGCCTTTCCTTTATCCTAAATAAAACTTGGATTCATGTTGTATTGGTATTTTATATTTGAAACTTGGCCTCAAGATGTTTGCAGTGTTCATACGGGTGTAAATATCTTGTAATATTCACTTCCATCCCTAAGTTGGAGAACCTGATATATTGGTGTAGCATTGATGGGACTGCACGAATCTCATATAACCAAGGCCTACCTAGAAGCATATTATATGACAACTCAAGATCAAACACATGGCATAGTGTATCATGGGTCAAATTCCCAATGATAATTGGTAAGCTAATGGTGCCTTGTGATTCTCTTTCTTGATTATCATAGGCTTTGATATATATCATTTTTGGCTGGAGATATGCCATTGTGTACCCAAAAAGCTTGATGAGATTTAGAGACACCATGTTGAGGCCTGATCCATTATTTATAAGTATACATTTCATTTTATGGCACTTTATAAAAACTTATATGTACAATGGATAATTATGGAGTGGGACAAGGGAATATATATCACTTTGGTTGAATGTGACTTGTTGGGATGGAGCTAGGTGTCCAACCAAAGCTTGAAATTTATCAGGGGATATGTCACTGGTAACAATGGATTGGGTTAAGAACTCATTCAAAATTTTATTATGGATTGTTGAAATTCATATAAAATATAAAATAGAAATTTATGCTGGTGTCTTTTGTAATTGTTCCACAATATCAAACTTCTTGTCTTGGTTAATGGTGAATGGTTTATTTCAAGGCTAAACAGTTGGTTAGATAACAGACAAAGTGGTATACTGTTGTAGACCTAGGATAGTAATCTTTGACCTCTGAGTTGTGATTATACAATAAAGATTAGATGCTAGACCATAAATGCTAACAAATGCTAGGAATGGTTTGGGATGAGATAAGATAAGTCTCAATTGCTAGTGTACTTGTATGTGGTCATGTGGTAAGGGTGAGTTATCGGTATATGGTCTAAAGGTGGGAGTCCTAATTTTTTGGTTTGCCTATGTGTAGTCCCAAGTAAATGAAAGATTATCCATGTAATTTGGTTGAGTGGTATTATTTAGTAATGGTCTAGATTGATTAGTGCTCAGTCTAGGATTAATGGAGATGGTATTAACATTGCCCCCTATAATATGACTTACAACTTTGTTGTAGTCATGTGTAACTGCATGGTAGGTTTGTTGGTTGTTACCATTATGACCTTAGTTTTGTCTATTATTGTGACATTGTGGGTTCTATTTTTGATTTTGCTAATTCTACTAGTTTGACCTTCGATTTTGATACTATTGATTTTGTTTTTGTTGTTGATTATTATGTTATTGTTGTGTGTTATTTTGGGGAAAGGGGTTTTGATTAATCCCAAGACTTTTATTGAAGGTGGAAGCACCATGATCTAATATTATCTCCCCATCATCCAACATATTCTCAATCAATTGCTTGATTTGCACACATCTTTGTATATTATGCCCATTGACCTAATGATATTCACAGAATTCATTTTCATGGTACCAATCAAGATAAGGAATGCCTTGTGTTTAATGCTTTGGTATAGGCTAACTAATCAGATTATCAATAACAATTTTGAAACATATAGACTCAATAGGTTCTCCTATGTCACTAAAGACATGATGCATAGGCATAGTTCTCTTTGGAGGAGGGGTTTGTAATGGTAAAGGTTGTATTTGTTGTATGAGTATTGGTTGTTGTGCTTGTAGCATTGGTTGGAGAGGTTTTCATGTAAGATGAAGCTAAAAAGGTAATACAGACAATGTTTACACTATTTGGACATGACATGACTCAGTTACTCCATTACCCACAACATTCCTATTGCAATTAAATTACTTTGGTCTATCTTGGTTATTGGCTTGTGATAGTTGTGATGCTTGCAATTGGATTAGATGTTGGTTTTGTCCACTTCCTTAATTGGTACCTTGATTATAATTAGTTATCATAAGCTTGATGATCCCTTTATTAATAAGGGCTCACTCAATCAACATGCCTTTGTTGATGATCTCCTTGAAATTATGTGCACATTGTAGTTCCAGATGATAAGATATCTCACTATGAAAATTTTTAGTAAACATAGAGGTTAATTATTTATCTAGTAAATTGTAGGTGAATAAATTTTTAAGGGCTCTCCATCACTATAGATAACTTGTAAAACTCTCACCAACCTTTTGTTTTTTATGTTAAGTCAACCAATGAAATCTCATATTTGAGATTATAGGAAAAGTGTTGCACAAACTTATCAAAAATATCATCAAAATATATTATCAAATTCTTGAACAACTTTAAAAACCACTCCAAGGCTTGTCCAACCAATATCCTTATAAACAAAAAGAAAAGGTATATATCACTCTATGCCATTGATTGACATGTGATAAAGAACTCAGTTAAATGGGTCTTAGGATCACCTTTCTCTTTGTATTTTTTGAATTTTGGTGGTTCATATCTTAGAGGAAATGGTATATTCAAGTACTCCATGTTGAAAGGATAATAACACACATCATCCAACTTAAATGTTTTAGTCTATTTCCCAGCTTGAATGGCAGCAATTACATCCTTCATTTATTGTAATTCTTGGGATATGAAATTGGAAGGAGCATTGGTTTGAAGGAGAATATTGGTTTGGGTAGATGGTTGGGAGGTCACAAGTGGGACACTTTGACCAGGGTATGATGGAGATATCTATTGGGGTATATTGGTTTGGTTGGGAAATGGACTAGGAATATGCATACATAGATTAGGATGTACTTAAAATTGCACATTTGGTTGTGTGATATTATATTTTGTGTTGGATCTGAAGGTTTGAATTGGAGGATTTTATGGTTGGGATGGAGGGATATAACTATACTATTCCTATTTTGGTTTAAAAGGGACATGTTGCTGACTAATCAAATCTTATTGTTGAGTGGGAACTTGTGGACCAAGACCTTATCTCTAAACTTGTGGCACATTTTGAATTGATTATTGTCTAGTAGGTACTTGAGAAACATAGGAGCCTCCTTATTGCATTAATCCTTGTTGGGAAGCAAAATCATGTTGAATATTTGACATCTATCACTAACCAATATTTACACTTTGTTGGCTAGTCATCATTTCATTTTGGATTGGTACACTAGTCTATGACTGAGGAGGTAAATTTTCCACTACCTAATGAGGTAGAACATTAGTTTCCCATTATTAAGGTAGAAATATATTCAACCTTTATTGCCTTGGTACACTAGATTTTGCATGTTGTTGTGGAATACTACTCATCACTTGTTGAGGAGGAGTAGGATTCATCATATTTGGCTGTTAACATGTAACATTGGTTGCTGATTGACTACCTAATCTTGTTAGTTACACACTTGATGAAGCAACTAGTTGAGGTTGGGATGAAGAAACTCTTACTCCTTGGTATGATGGTCCACTCATGGTATTAACTTCAAGCACATGTTATTGACTATTTTTTTGTGTGTTAGTACTACTTTGATTTGGATTGGATGTTACTTACACATTATCCATTATATTTTGCTCATTATTCTCTGTAAAAGTAGAAGACACTTCTTCAATAATAGACATATGCAATAAGTTATCTATCGAAGTGTTTTTCATGAATGGATTTGAACTTTGATTATCTTGACTAGTTAACTCTATCAAAACTCTTGTTGAAGGAACTAAGTCAATAAGAGGTTTGCTCACCATGGTCATTTGATTGAAATTACATGCTTGATTCAGGTAGGTTTGATATGTTTTATGCATTTGGTTAAAGTGGTCTTCCATGAGGTTTTTTCCTTTATTAGGCATATTAGGGTACTAATACTTTATTTGGACTATATCTAAATGATTGCTAGAAGAAGCCTATTTATTGTAAATTATGTTGTGGGTCATTCTTACTAGGCTTGGTAAATTCTCATGAGGGAAGTCTACTAGAAACTTGGCCCCTACCTCTTGAATCGAACCAAAATCTCATCTTTGTTCTCCAAAAAATGATTCTCAAACAAAAATGGATCATATGTGGAAGGTATATTAGTAAGGCGTGACTATCGAAGAACTGGTTTATCAATTGTGAGTATTATAGCTAAGTATTGTGTAGTTTGTTCTTAGTCTTGCTTTGAATAAGGTGGTGTATTAACCAAATAGTTAGCCAATGGAGCTTGGCTTTATGCCCCTAATTGATTACTATAAGAGGGATAAATATCCATGTCATAAGTAATATTATTTTTGTAGAGGTCTTGCACCATTTATTATTACACAACCACATTACTAATCCCTTGATTGTACATGAGTCCATTATGAGTATAGGAATACATGTTGGGATCCATAGTCAATGCTTTGTGATAGAAAGGGAAGAGAGTTATACAAACTTTAAAAGGACAATGTCTAAAAAGATGATGTTCAAACTTGGTCTAGATTCATCAAAAGGATCACAAGGTTTATGCAAAGATTTATGATAACACAAGCTAACATTAAGTGTCTAATGTTACATGTCTTACATAAAAATATTAAGTAAATGAACCAAAAATTTAAATGCTAAACACTAAGGTCAAAGTGTTTCAAATCAGTCTAATCTAGGAAATTAAAAGTTGCTAGGTATTTTGGCCAAACATGACATCAAAAGCTAGGCTCAAACAAGGCGTGCACTAGGACTCTTGGCCAAACAACATCAAAATATAGACTTTGAAAATAGATTTATTTTTTAATCTAATATATTTGAAACACTTCTAATAAACATTAGGCATTTGATTCTTTGACATGGACTCGATCAAATAGGTATACGGTATGAAATAAAAGACACTTTATATATAGTTTATTTTCTCACAAATAATGGTATAAAACTTGGTTCTTTTGACAAATACGCTAGACAAAAGTGAACAACGTAACTATGCTAGACAAAGGTTCACAAAAGTATATATGTATTGGTTTTAAAATGTAGGAACAAATTTGAACTCTATGCAAGAGGGCCTATGAAACAATATCTAAAATGTTTTGGGTAGCATAACAGTGCTAGACTACCCAAACGATGTGACAAAATGATTGTTTCAAAAAATCTCTAAGGAAAAGATATTTTTTTTAAAATTTGATAGGATAAAACTACCTTTATTGACTTAAAATATTGTGGTGCATAGACTCAAAGTGCAAGTGTGTATCATGAAATGACTTAAGTCTATCAAGTGGTGATAATGATCATGAGTCTTAAACAACCTTCAAACCAAATTGGAAATTGAACCTAAGTTCCCTCAAGTTTAGTGTAAATGGTGATCCCACTTAACACATCAACCTTATGAGCTTATAAAGGTGAAATTTAAAATTTAGATTATAAATGAAGGACTTAAACAACTTTGGCAAATGTCTAGACTGAATTAGACAACATAATTGTGACAAAGTGGATGATATGACTCCAAGTTTTGATGAACTTTGAACAAGGCAAATTGATGATTTCACATGGAAAACATAATGCCTCTTTATTCAAAAGAAAATGAGGACCATGTGTTTGGTTTTCATCATTTGTTTACACCAAGTATTGAATCCAAAAAAGACTTTAATCTATGACAAAAACAAATAATTAATCGCTCTTAGATCCTAAACTAACAAAGTTGCTAGGTGCTATTGGAGTCCATCAATATATGTCATTTGAGAAGATTTTAAGTGTTCATCCAAAAGTAAATTAAAATTATATACTAAGTTTTTTACACCCCCCCTTCTCTCAAATGATAGTACTGCAACATGGACCTTGAGGCACACCTTGCACCAACAATACTTCCACAACAAGTGGGGATTTGTCTAAAATATACAAGTTTTTAAATGTTCTAGGGGAATAAATTGTACAATGACTTTCACATCAAAAAATTCAAAATAAAATCATGGATTTTGGGTCTGTATCACTTGGCTTGTTTCAAAAAGGTCTAGTCCTTTTTGTAACCACTACATCCTATTATTCACTCAGTGTAGTGCGATGCCAAAAGTGCCACTACATCTCGTGTGCAACTCCAATATAGAGCCAAATAAATTAAATGTTAGGAGGTGAAACCCTAGGTTAAATATTCCTGTTTCTACGCTAGATTTTTGCTTTCACATTCAAAGAGATAAAATGAGAAACTTAAAGAAATGGTCAAGGCTTGTATGTACCTAGATATAGTCGTGCGCACCGTAATCCAGATGATAGGAGGTACTCCTCTTTGGCTGTGGAGGAATGACACCTGCAAGAGAAAGGAGACTAAGACAAAGAAGGAATTAGATAAGGAGATGGTGGGCTGCCAAGCAAAATCTTGATCCCAAAAGCAAAAGCTTGAGGGATGTCAACCCACTGATTAATAAAAAAGGTCTGATAAATGACAGAAAGATAAAAGACTAAAAATGATAAAGATAAAAAAGGAAATGGAAGCAAATGCTTACCTGAAAGATGCTGTCGGGTTGGTCACATTCACCAGCATCGGTGGTCCTACCAGCGTCAGTTGTCAAGGATGCTGACGTCGGTTAGTCTACCGACATCGGTGGGGGAAGTGACTGGTGTCGGTTGGGACAGTAGCTTGTGGATGAGTTCTAGACAAGATTTGGTCTGTGGATGGGTCTGAGACAGAGTTTTGGGCTTGGTTGAATGGTCCAGGGGTCTGGGTCTGAGAGTCTGGTTTGTGCTAATAGTCTGTGCAGAGGTTTTAGATAGAGTTGCAGGGGCGATGGATAGAGTGTATGGTCAGATAGAAGATAGAGGCAGAGAAATGAGGATTCAGGTCTGGTCTAGTCTAGGGATAGGGAGTGTTGAATCTAGTTCATAATACTTAGAAGTAAATAACTAGAAAACACAATGGAAGTACAAACAAAATACATACCTGTGGCCTACAGAAGCAGTGTTGCAGATTGGTGTACCTATTATTGGTGTTGCTGATGTGAAGGTCCTGTCACTGGTGTTGATGTAGAAAGCTGATGCAGAGTCCCTGGAGAGTCTTGCTTGATGTGTACCTGCAGCCAAAGAGTTAGCAATGGAAGAGAGAGGAGCCAAAAGATTGATGGATTGATCGATTCAAGAGTCCCATGCGAGAGAGAGGCAAAGGGAGGAGATAACGGATGCAGAAAACCGTTATGAAGGATGCTGACGCTGGCAATATTGCCGATGTCGATCGACAGTTGACTGACGTCAGTGGTTGGAAGGCAGGAAAAAGGCTAAAAATAGCCTTTCATCCATTTCCCAACTGCCAGGTCAGTGAGTCCGACGAAGAAATGGTTGAAGGTGGCTAAATAGACGTGAGAGGTTAAAGAGGAGAAGTTGGAATGGGGGTCTAAGCATTAAAATTAGCCATGTGAGGAATGAAGGGAATCCAAGAAGGGTATCCAAGGGTGGTGAGGTGGCAAGGGAGAGAGGGAAAAGGGATTTTATTAATTTAAAATAAGATATTTGTTTCAAATTAATAAAACATGGATTAGGAGTGGTTAAGTGGATGAAGGGGACCAAGGGGAGAGAAAGGACCAAGGGGTAGACACGATTTTGGTGTCTACATTTGCCCCTTTTTGTCTTGTTGGTTGTTCTAGGCGAACTGCAAGATAAAAATAGGAGTGATTTCCCCAAGTGAGGGATAAGGTTAATTCTGTCTTGTTGGTTGTTCAAGTGAACTGCAAGACAAAAATAAGAGGGTTGGTTGCCCCGATTATGGATGAGGTATTCCCCCTCAAAGTAGGAGTCGAGGAAAGGGAACCTAGAATCGGGTGTTGATTTGACAAAGAGTGGATGAAGATGGGTGAGGGTGAGGGTGAATGCTGCAAAAGTCGTGATTACACGTATACCACTTCACGAGATGGTCAGGTTAAATTATCGTAGGTCAAGGGTCGAGGAGTGTCAAAATTGAAATAACTGGGTCCTAGCATTTAGTCATCTATTGATTGGGTTATTCAATCTAAGCTGAAGCTCCAAATGGTCGTCATGTTCCAGGTATCCTAGGCTCAAAAAGTGATCCTAGAAACACGAAAAAGTCACAAGTAGTGGGGATCAATCGGCTTGTGATCCTATACTTGTGAAGGTCATAAATAATCTGCGCACAATTTTTCTAACCAGTCGTGAGGTAGCATACATGCAAAAATAACCAAGGCGAAGTTGTCTTGGAAGTGGTCAAAGTCGGAGGAGATAGGCAAGATCTCTAATGGTCATTGGTCGAGGTGGATGGATGGACGAAAGGATGTGGCTGAGCTAACCTCAGAAGACATTATGTGATCTGAGTACTGCCTACATAGCCCTTGTGTGAAGGGCCTCAGGCCAATGTAGTTCTCCCCAAAGGGGAGGAATGGTCAAAGGGATGGAATTGGTCTTGGTCAAGGGCAAGGTCATGGTCAAAAAGAGGAAAGAAGGTTTGTCCATTAGAGAGACGAACAAACAAGGGTGGTCGAGCTAACCCTAGATGATGTTGTATCATCTGAGTGCTACCTACATAGCCCCAGTCTTAGGGCCTCAGACCAATGTAGTTCAGACAAAGAGTCTGAGTGGTAGACAGGTGGTCAAAGTGGTCGATAGATTGGTCTTGGTCATGATGAATGATGAGGGTAAAAAGATGATGTTGCAGCCTTTTCCATATTGTGTAATGGTGTATTCTGCAACATTGGTCGAGGGGTCTTTCATCCCTAGCAATTTTCCACAGTCATGATGGATGTATGCTAAAAATGAATTGAGGTCTATTTATGCTTCAGCAAGTATTGGTTTATGCTTAACATAAATTGTGTTGGGTCGATAGTTTCCATGTGTATTGTTGTCCACAGAAACTATGTGAAATGGACTAGGTCGTGTCGATAGTCTAAAAATGTTTGATTGGGTTGGTTGGGGTTAGGTTGGATAGATAATGATTTGGTTGGATGTGTGACCAAGATGTGTCAAAAATTGAAAGGCAAATTGCTCTTTCATTGACAAGGACCAGAATGATGGCAGAGGTAAGGGTTGTTTAGAAATAAAAGACCTGTTTATGCATCACATCGTTGACCAGGTTGTGTGAATCACTTGACGTTAAGTGAGCTCAAAATCCCTTGAGTATGCAGGGGTGACAGGTTGGATAATGAGATGGAAGGGGGAACCCTTTTTGGCAGGAACAACTTTGCCCCTTTTATAAGTGGCCCCGAGAATGACTATAGACAAGTTCATGACTCTAAAGTTTTGTCAGTCAGTTTTTTTTTTGAGAAGGTAGACTGATCGATGCAAGAAGCCTACAATGGGATATTGTCTTGCTTTGTGGTCATGTCGTGAAGCTGATCGATGCGGGAAGCTTCAGAGATAGTGCTGTGTATGTAGCAAAATTTATGCATAGCCATCCTTCAAGGGAGTGGTCTATATTTTGCTTTTTATGTTTTTGATATGACTTTGGCCTAGTTGTCCTTCAAGGGAGCAGTCTAGTAAATACAGCAATGATGATGCAGCTGTCTTGGAATATGCATCCCATTTTTATATATATTTGATTGATTTGTTGACTGGACTTTTGATCATAGACTTGACTATAGAGGTTTAGAGGGTTTTCCTTTTATTAGGACAAAGCATTCATGTGTGACGAAAGGGTTAGGATTGAGGGTTGAAGGAGATAGGGATTACTCAAGGGATTGAGCTCAAGTTAGACATCAAGTGAATAATTACTTGACTAACAATGGACTGGTCAAAGATGCAAGACATAAAGAGGCTCAGGTTTTGACAAATCCTTACCCATGATGATGTTATGATGCAAGGTCCGAGTCAATTGGGAGCAAACTTACCCCATTTGCTTCATTCCAAATTGGTCACATGTTGATTGAGGTTGAAGGAGTTGGTTGATATTTAGTCAAAGTTTGGGGTTGATGCTGAGGAAGTTGGTTGATATTTGATCAAGATTTGATTGAGATTGGTTTGAATGTTTGGTCGAGGATAGACTGAATGTTTGGTCGAGGTTGGGTCAATGTTTGGTTAAGGTCGGGTTGAATGTTTGGAATTAAAAGAGTGATTGATATGTGGTCGAGACTGGGTCGAAAGGTTGGTCGGGGTTTGGATGAAAGTTGAATTCCCCCAACGGCTAGGGAGAATGCTTGATAGATTGGTCAAGGTCGATTGAGGTTTGGTGGTCAGATTGACTATATTGATGTTGAATAAGGGGGTTAAAGGCAGTGAAAGGACCCTAGTCGGGCATGGAGATCCTGATTTTGGTGATGAAATATGAGAATCATGGGTCGGAGTTGATGATTTGTCGAAGGGGTGGTCAAGAGGATCCTTGATGAGAAGGGAATCCTTTCTCCGGTGTTGACGAATGACAGCTTTAAGAGCACAACAATGCTCAGTGTCATGTCCCAGAGTGTGGTGATAATGACAAAATTTAGAGTTGTCGAACCAAGATGGTCTTGATCCGAGAGTTGATGAGTGGGGTGGTGTTGAAGGTTTGCTGATAGTGTAGTTAAGAAGAAAGGTGTCCTTCTCCAAGCATTGGTGAATGAGAACCTTGAGGGCACAACAATGCTCAGTGTCGTGCCCAGGCGTGTGATGATACACACAAATCTGAGTGTCGTCGAACCAGGGCAGTTTTGGTCTGAGAGATTGATATGGTCTAAGCGATGGGAGATAGATACGAGAGGACTGCAACAATTTCCGTAACAACAAGGCATAAAAACCTGCTAACAGGTCTAGATGTTTCATTGCAGTGAGGGTTGGTTACTCTGGTTGATGGATTGGAAGAGATATATGTCTGATGAGTTGAGAGAGTAATGGAGGTGACTTGCCTCTGTGAAGTATGGGAGTAGGAAGCACCCCTATTAAAGTGGACGGATGCATACCCAAAATTGAAGGTAATGAGGAAGGTGGGGGAGGAGTCCTCCGGTGTGGTTTAGTGGCCTTCGTTGGTTTGGGGCGAGGGCCACTATTGTGTGAGGTGAGGTTAGATACGAGTTCAGGTTCGGATGTGGATGGAGGCAAGTGAGATGTAGTAATCTCAGGAAAAAGACAAGAGGAAACCGTGACTGGGTCTTCCTCAGTCGAAATGGGCGAAGAGACTGGTTCTTCTCTTGGTGGAGAAGAAATAAGAGAGTATGGCTCTGCAGTTGGATAGAGCGTGGGAATGGTCATGGTCTCGATGTGTGGTCTAGGCATGGGGAATGTATGATCCCCCATTGATGACAAAAAGGACGAGGATGAGGCAACCAGTGTGGGTGCCATCAAAGCATCCTCTAATATGAGAGAGGTCGATGGAGGATTAATAGGAGAAGAAAGTTCTTCATCCTGTGGAAGAGGTATAGGGGAAGAAGGGTCTTCCACCTGTGAAGGAGGTTGATCAGAGATAAGAGAAAAGACAGTGTCGACCATGTGTATATCATGGTCTCGAGGGTCATTGGTCATGGTTTGGACATTGTTTTGAGTAGGCGTGTGATTAGGAAAGGGTTGCTTGAAGATGTCAAGGTTTTGGTTGGGTAGAGAGTTTGGGTTATCCAAGATGAGATCCCCCTTGTCTAGCATGTCCTAGACGATGTTTTTGAAGGTTTGACAGTTGTCCGTGTCATGGCCTTTGACACGGTGATAGTTGTAAAAGTCATTCTCCCTGTACCATGCAAGGATAGGTGTTGAGGGGTCGAATTGATGTGGTCAGATTGAAGGGAGATTAAGGACCCCCTGTTTGATGAGTTTATCCAAGATAGAGGCATATGACTCTCCAATTGGAGTGAATTGACGTTGTATGGATCGACATTGAAAATGTTTATTGATGTATTCTGATGTTGAAAATTAAGGTCGGTTTGTTAAAGATGATGGTCTAAAGATGATAGTGTTTGCCGACCCCTTGGATTGGGAGTGGGCAGAAGAAGGTTTGGACGAAAAAGGGCCATTATATTTTGCGTTGTTATTATGCAATTTGACCTTATTTTTGTCGATGGCATAGAGTTCAAGCTTTCTTGCCATGGTGAAAGCTTCATCAAAAGTGCGGAATGTCTGGATCCGTAAGGTAGAAGAGATGTGGCTAGCACATGCTCGAGAAAAGAGCTTAATGAGCTCAGGTTGAGGCAAGGAGAAGGAGAGTTGGTTAATCAAGCTTCTCCAATGGGCGACAAAATCGATTATTGATTTGTCATCAAATTGCCTAATGGAATAGAGGTCTGTGATTGAAACTTGTTTTGTGATGTTGATAGAAAAATGGTCGAGAAGTAATTGGGTGAGTTGAACGAATGAAAAGATAGAATGTCTGGTAAGAGAGCTATACCAGTCAAGGGTGGGTCTAGAAAGAGACATGGGAAATGTGCGTAAAAGTAACGCATCATCATGGGCAATGAGATAGCAGGCATGCATGAATGCCTGAAGATGTTGTTGTGGGTCCTCCTTACTCTGAAAGCGAGTAAATTTAGGGAGTTCCCATTGGTTGGGGTATGGTCGGATAGGGATGGAAGGATGAATGGGTTCATTGCAAATTTTCTCATATGACAGAGCATTGATTGAACCAGAGATAGAGGTCTCGAGACTAGACATTTTATCCATCAGTATTTTGATGAGATCAGCTGATGGATTGGCAGGTGGGGCACCCCCTAGGTTGTAGGGTACCTGAAAGGTGGTCGAAGAGGCATATGACGTACTTGGTTATGCTTTTGTAGGCACAACATATGGATAGTACATCATAGCGATAGATGTCGTGGTCAAAGGGGCTCGTGCCATGAAATTGGAGGACACAAGTTGACTAGATACCACCATAGGTGGTTGAGTTGCGGCACTGGTAAAAGGATGAGTTATCACTCCCACGTGTATAGGTGCAAGAGTGGATGAGGTCAAGACAACCAAGTTTTGGTATGGTGTAGAACTCAGTTGAAATTTGTGAAGTTGAGGGGGTAATGACACCCCGATGGAGGCAGGTTTGAAAATAGATGGGGAGGCCAAACTTTGCATATTGGCCACAATCGAGTGACTGGTCAAGATAATAGGCTGAGTCATGATGGGTTGGGTAGCGAATGACGTCAATGTCATCACCACTGCACCTGAAAGGTCCCGCATTTGATTTCTTGCGAGATAGTTTTGGAGGGCTTTGACATTGAGGTCCAAGAATCATGTGAAATCTTGGTCCCCTTCTGGGACAATAGGAGTCTGGGGCGGGGTTGGTCGAGTTGGAGTTATTTCAGTCTCCGAGTGGAACTCCATTATAGGACTAGTTATGGATGGGGAAGACGGAAGTGGTTGATGTCTCGCATGGTCAAGAAGAGCCTTGGTTTGACTACGTGTCAAAACCATTCAAGGTAAGGAGGAGGGGCAGGTTTCAGAAACTATGTTTTCTTAGTTTTAGAAACTCAAAATGTGGTTTTTGGAAAAAAAAGGGTCAGGTTTTAGGCTGCTATTTTGAAAAAAAGGACTGTGACAGTGATCGACATCGGTTTAAAAACTGATGTCGGTGATATGAGATGGCCGACGTCGGTCAGATAACCGATGCCGGTGAGGAAGGGTGGCCGGCGTCGATGGTAAAACCGATGCCAGTGACTATGTTTTCCAGAAACTCAGTGAATTTGAAGATTCTTGGAAAAAAGGAAGAAGAGCATCCTCACTAACTCAAACAAGTAGATAAGAACAAAGAAATAAATGGAGACAGGCAGACACTAAGCGTTAAATCCTAAGAATCAACTTTTAGAGTCTTGTGGCTTATGCCTTAAAGTGATGTTTGGGGAGGTTGGCTGTTAGAAGGGTCCTAGAAGAGGTAGTCTATGGATGGTTTTAGGTATGTTTAGGCACTCAAGAAGTCTGTATTAGGTTTGGTACGTGGCCTGGTGCTAAGGAGCAAGCTCCCCTCACTTCACGAGCCCAGTGATACGCTGGTCTCACTTAGCCAAAATATACCTTGCCTAGAGATTATCCTCTGCCAGAGAACGGAGTGGGTTTTCCCCTTGGTGATGAAATCCAAGTGAGATTGCCAGGTAGGGGTAAGGTATCCACTGGGGGATGAAATCCCAATCGGGCCTTGTCTCAGGTAAGTTTGATGTTTGATTTAGTGCAAGTGGTTTGGTTGTGTAACATCAAGTGGACTATGATTAATTCAATATGCGGTTATTAATTACTAAGTGTGGACTAAGAAATGCAAGCAAGCAGAAATGAATGCAAAGTGTTTTAATGCCCAAGTCGAAATGTTAAGTTGGAATGAAAAATAAGTTGAGAATGGGTTAAAGAATATGATTTTTGACTAGTCTAGAAATGCAAGAAAATAAAGAAAAGTTCTTTTTATTCCTTCTTATGATGTTTTTTAGAAGAGAAGAAAGAGGTGAAAAGGGAGAAACCTAATGCACCTATATGAACAAAAGAAAATGAACCCAAGGAAGGCCCTAAGGGTCCCACCGGGCGTGCCAGAATGTTTCTACGCTAGATTTTTGCTTTCACATTCAAAGAGAGAAAATGAGAAACTTAAAGAATGGTCAAGGCTTGTATGTACCTAGATGTAGTCATGCGCACCATAATCCAGATGATAGGAGGTACTCCTCTTTGGATATGGAGGAATGACACCTGCAAGAGAAAGGAGACTAAGACAGAGAAGGCGTTAGATAAGGAGATGGTGGGCTGCCAAGCAAAAGCTTGATCCCAAAAGCAAAAGCTTGAGGGATGTCAACCCATTGATTAATAAAAGAGGTCTGATAAATGATAGAAAGATAAAAGACTAAAAATGATAAAGACAGAAAAGGAAATGGAAGCAAATGCTTACCTGAAAGATGCTGTCAGGCTGGTCATAGTCACCAGCGTCGGTGGTCCTATCGGCGTCGGTTGTCAAGGATGCCAACGTCGGTTAGTCTGCCGACGATGGTGGGGAAAGTGACCAGCATCGGTTGGGGCAGTAGCCTATGGATGAGTTCTAGATAGGATTTGGTCGGTGGATGGGTCTGAGACAGAGTTTTGGGCTTGGTTGAATGGTCTGAGGGTCTGGGTCTGAGAGTCTGGTTTGTGCTAATAGTCTGTGCAGAGGTTTTAGGCAGAGTTACAGGGGTGATGGAAAGAGTGCATGGTCAAATAGAAGACAGAGGTAGAGAAATGAGGATTCAGGTCTGGTCTAGTCTAGGGATAGGGAGTGCTGGATCTAGTTCATAATACTTAGAAGCAAATAACTAGAAAACACAATGGAAGTACAAACAAAATACATACCTATGGTCTACAGAAGGAGTGTTGCAGACTAGTGTACCTGATGTTGGTGTTGCTGATGTGAAGGTCCTGTCGCTGGTGTTGATGTAGAAAGCTAATGCAGAGTCCCTGGAGAGTCTTGCTTGATGTGTACCTACAGCCAAAGAGTTAGTAGTGGAAGAGAGAGGAGCCAAAAGATTGATGGATTGATCGATTCAAGAGTCCCATGTGAGAGAGAGGCGAAGGGAGGAGATAACGGATGTACAAAACCATTATGAAGGATGCTGACATCAGCAATATCACCGACGTCGGTCGACAGTTGACCGACATCGGCGACTGGAAGGCAAGAAAAAGGCTAAAAATAGCCTTTCGTTCGTTTCCCAACTGCTGGGTCAGCGAGTCCGAGGAAGAAATGATCGAAGGTGGGTAAATAGACGCGAGAGGTTAAAGAGGAGAAGTTGGAATGGGGGTCTAAGCATTAAAATTGGCCATGTGGGGAGTGAAGGAAATCCAAGAAGGGTATCCAAGGGTGGTGAGGTGGCAAGGGAGAGAGGAAAAAGGGATTTTATTAATTTAAAATAAGATATTTGTTTCAAATTAATAAAACATGGATTAGGAGTGGTTAAGTGGATGAAGGGGACCAAGGGGAGAGAAAGGACCAAGGGGTAGACACGATTTTGGTGTCTACAATTCCCTAAATAAATTGTGAGTGGTAATGACATCCCCCTCATAAGCCAAGTTTACATGAAATAAATAAAGCATAAAATAGAAATACTTTAGGGTCGTTGTCAAGGTCACCCAATACTTTTATGAGTTTTTAGGGAATGCTTTAGATGACATTATTTCTATGCCTTGGACTAGGAAATTTGCAAATAAGGAAAGAGATTTTGATTCCAAGGGTTCCCTAAAGGGGACAAATGGAAGATCATACACATAACATCCTTGTATTTGCTAATTGAAATAAGTAATGAACACAAAATCTTTAAAAGATGACTTCATTTTTAAGCCCCAAATCGAAAGGTGTGGTGGTGTTATTTTGAACCCTTGGTATTAAGTTGTAAATTTAAAAATATAAATATCAAAAATTTATTTTAATCACCTAAATGTTCTATTAAGTACTAAAACAAAGTTCCTAGTTCATTTTAAAAGCATGTAAAAGATGGTCTAAAACATGTTTTAACAAATTCGAAGTCTGTCGGTTACCTTACTACCCTTAAGACATCACCCCAAAATAAAATGTGTTAGGTTGTAAAATTTTAACACAAATATAAATAAAAAATTAAAAAAATACCTTTAAATATAAAAACACCCACAAACAAAAAATTAGAAGGCTAAAAATCCTGCACATAAAATATAAAAACCTGCAATTAGTATTTTTAACATAAATTTTAACATATAGATTGTTTTGATACTAAATTTTGAGAGGTTTTCAATAAATACAGGAATCACAAATTTGAATAATTTAAATTCCAAAAATTCAATAAAATAAAAGTTATAAACTCTTTTCTAACCGTTTTTACCCAAAAAATAATAAACAAAAAGTGATAGTCACTAAAACAGCTATAACTTCTAAAATATAAATAATTGTTTTATGAAAATTTTAAATAATATCCATAACATATTTATATATATTAATTAAAAAAAATTAGATAAAAATATTAATTAAATAAAAAATTATGACTTATTTATTGGGCGTTTTTACTCAAAGCAAAATAACAAAAAAAAGAATCAAAACTATGAAACACAATTTTTTTTTTGGATTGCACTCTCATGAAGATCATCCCACCAGGTGTGCCATTTTTGGAACTTATCATTTGAATCAATAGAGGTTATTAGTATTATTTTATTCTAAGAATGCAAATAAATTGATAAAAACACACTGATTAGCATACATATCTAGGCCTAGTTACTAGGGTGAGCTTAATAACAAAAACAAATGAAAAACACAACTAAAAAGTAAATAAAAACAAGAATAATTCACCTTAATTAAATTATCCAAATGATTTTTGTAGTGGATTACTCAGCTTGTACTCATGAAGTCTTCATCAAATGAGGCTTGGCTATCTCCTCTTCTCCTTGACACCTTGTGGTTTTGGCTTGGCTTGGCTCAATATTTTGGCATCATAAATTTGGCATGTGAGAGCTCTTGGAATCAATTTGACATGGTAAATTTGCACAAATTAAACTTAAAAATGATGTTCATGACCTCTCTATTTATAGATTTTCAAGAATGACTAGAATCAACCATGACCATTCATTTCAAGATTGAGATGTGTGGTCATGGATTAATTGACTTGTGTAATTAAAATCCATAATTATCCTCATCATGAATTTGGAAAAAGGGACATTAATGAGGAATGGGAGGTAATAAAGAGGCATGGGAGACCTTTAATCTTGATATTTGTGACATTTATGGCTTAGGGATGTCTTCCAAAGAAATGAGGTCACTTGGTGATGTAGATATTAAATATTCATTTATTAAAACAAGTTTCTATGGAATTATTAATTATGCCTTGATTTGTATTAATTATATCTTAAGAATGATTAAGCACTTTGTGCACAAATTACTCAAATTGATCAGAATGCCTTGTTATTGATCCAAATTTTGACTGGAGTGGAACTGGAAATCAATGTCAAATGTATTGGATCCATTATCCCATTTAGAATGTTTCCAACACCAAATATCAAAGACACACATCTCATATATGAAAATTGATAGAAAAGAGCAATCTAGAGCACTCAGGTGCAAATCTAGCATTTTGAATCAAAATGATTTGATCAAAGTTAGCTGGCCCATAAATTGCATTGCCCCATTTAGTGATACTTTAGCCAAAATTGGCATTTGAATATGTCAATTTGAATTCATTTAATGTTCTTTAATGTATCTAGGCCAAATTGTGCACTTTGGTGGAAATTGGTCAAAATCCTGGTTAGAGGTCATTGGTGGCTAGATTTAGGTGTCTACAAAAACCTCTAGGAGTTATAATGTAAATTATAGATTTTGGAGGGTCCTATTAGATTTTATACTTAGCCATACTTTAGGGTTTTAGGATTTCAGGGTGACATCATAGGAGGACTCTAAATAAGTTGGACTAATAGTAAGAATGATACAAATTTACAATAATATTGTGAATCATGAATGGTCTACCCACCCATTTCTTAGTGCACCCATTAAGGCATGCACTCAAAGATAATAAAAATCAATAGGTTCTTATAAGAGATAAAATATTAGGTGTATAAACTCTCTCTCTCTCTCTCTCTCTCTCATTTATTTGACACTCCTATAATGCATATGTATGAGAAGTGGAGAGAATCCAAGATTGTAATAAGATATTTGGAGTAATAGTTTTTTTATTTTTTTCCATTTAGCTTGATTATTTCTATTCTTGGCAAAGAAGCATTTTTGATTTGGTTTTGGTATTTTAGATAGTGTGCACCAAATTTGGGATTCAAAAAAATATCACCAAAGAGAAAATAAATTAGAGATGATGGGTGTCACGGTTGTAGACACATCCCAAGCAAGGACACATTCATGGGAATCAACTATAACATGACGATGATAGGATATAAGGCCACAAGATTTAGATGTATCCTGAGTAAGGATGTATGTAAGGGAGAGCTATAGGTTAGGATAAGATGATTTGATAAGAAATGATGGGTGTAGATCAAAGATAAAGTTGATCAATATGATGATGATAAAAAATAATAAATGATGTGATCTAGTTACCAAAAGGATAGGAGATGAGGATGGATGATAAAGATAGTGGCCGAGCTATCTTTGGTCATTAAAACATGTCCAAGTGCTACCTACATAGTCTGAAAAGACCTCAAGATGATGTGGTTCTAATTAGAGGATAGGGGACAATGATGATGATGAGTGATTAGAAAGTGAGGATGGTGAGGATGATTAGGCTTGTTAGTGATTGAAGGATATGATTTGGATGAAGATGGTAAGGATAAAATATGAGATGTTAGTTTGATGAGTCAAGAGGAGTGGATTAGTGATGGGAAGAAAGATGATGAGATGATAAGAGGAATTATGAGGGTGTGAGTGATCAAGCCATAATAATTCCATAATGTCCATCATAGTCTAATGAATCCAATAAAATATAACACTTTGGAAATATGCCCCATGATATAAGCATGACCAAGAGGACATTGTAACAAAGTGCATGGGCAAGTGTCAAACTCTACATCCTTGAGGGCACTTTTGGTATCCTCTAGCATCCCTATTCATTTCCCAATAGACAAAAGAGGCACAACAAACATGATATATATATATATATATATATTCATACAAATAAGAAAAATAACAAACAATAAAAACATACAAAAGTATTTACATGTATTGTCATAATGTCTTGCCTAATGATAGGATGAGTGATTGGATGATCATGAGTTGATTGTGGACTTAGGATAGACTTGGATTAGATGATATAGATAGACTATATGTTGCCCCTAGTTTAGGAGGGAAGGATGGATGATATGATAAGGATGATAAATTCTATGACTATTGATTTGGTCTTGAAATCAGATCAAAGAGTGGCCAAAGATGGTGATTAGATAAGTTATGACCAAGGATTATCAACAGATAAGGCCCTGTAAGGATCCAATCTAGCAAGGAGACTAAGATATGATGATAGGATCAAATACCTTTCATTCTAGCAAAAGTTATTGGATGGGTGATAAACATGAAGAAGAAATGATAAGGATAGTGATGGGATCAATTACCTTTCATACTAGTGAAGGGTAGTTGGATGGGTGCCAGATATGAAAAGACCTTGATAGGAATTTTATGGGTGCCAAATGAAAGTCTTAACAAGGTGATGTATGCTGACAACACTTAGCCAATATGATGATAAAGATATGATGGGTGACCACCTAGAATTAGTTTCAATACTAAATACAATATCCAAAGAATGGGATGGATAGGAATATATGAGAAAAATGGAGATGGATGTGACTAGGGGATTGGGGATAAGACAAGACACAATGAACTTATTTTTGTCTTTTTCAAATTTTATGATTTTTTAAAGATTTTTGAAATTTTTCAAAAAATTTAAGGGAAGTTTGGAATATGCATATACACTATAAAAATGGGGTTACTAGCAAAGGAAATACCAAGCCTAGCAACTAGGAGGAAGATGGATGGGATGATGGGCAAGTGACAAGGGAATGGGGACAATGGGGATCAAAGATGAAAGGATTAGGGATAGCCAATGACCACATCTTGAAGGAACTAGATGGTTAATTTCCCAAGTGTCCATTAGAGGATATGCCAAGATGGTTCTAGGATATTTAACAAGACAACTGCTTCTTTACGAAGGTCAAGATGGGAAGGTATAGGATGCATGATATGATATTAGATGATGGGTAGGAATAATGGATCAAGAAATAAAATGATAGATGATATAGACATGTTGGATGGAGGAGGATATGAATTGGATGGATTTACCCCCAAGTGTTAAGGAATAATGTAGATAATAGACTATTTTACCATGATGCTGAAAACTAGTTTTCATCATAGTACTTTCCCAAGGTGCCAGAAGACTAGTTTTCACCATTGGATAAATGATTTTTTAATGATTTTTTATTTTATTTTTGGGCATCTCAATTTATTAGATAGTGGATGAGATGCAAGGTATGGACACTGAATGGATTGGTTTAGCTAACACTAGTTCTGTTATGGATGCTAGATGCCTAGATGTCCTAGTAGCCTTTAGTGATTCTTGATAGTGACCCCTCTAGATATCTAGATTAGGTATTATTGTTTTCCCTAGGAGAGAAAATGTCACCTAGGTTAGTGATATGGGGTATGGAGTGGATCATATCTTGATGGGTAAGTATGGGACTTGAATGGATGATATGATTGGGATATGATGGTGTGATGGATGATGGAGGATTATGAATAAAATTAATGATGGGATCATGATAGGATGGGGTGATGGCTGATGGGGGATTAGGACTAGCAGTTGCATAAAACTTTGGATATGTGGGACATGCTTCCTTTTATTGGTGCCATGTGAAAAAATATTGCAAGAGATCTAAGACACTTTGACTTTATGGCTCATCTTTGATCTAATTTTTTGATGGATGATTAGCCATATGATTTTGAGCATTTAACTAATTTATATTTTGACTACCCCTTGGTGCTTGATTTTGGGCTTCACCATGGGAGTTTGACTAATTACTTTGGCTTTGATGGGTCCCTAGTGCCAGTTTACAGGATTCACTAGGGAGAGATGCTTTTGGATTAGGGTGATAATTTAATTCTTCTTGATTTTGATTGAGGGGATAAAATATTACTCGATTAAGATTTATGACTTCTAGAATATTGTCTTAGACCTTTGGATTTGTGGCACACATCATATTACTCAAGGAAGGGTCCAATGATGCATGCTCCTATTCATCCTTATAGAGGGAAGTGATCAAATGGTCATCAATGGGAAAAAGGGGTCCATGATGGATTAAGGTGGTGGAGATGGTATGATGAGGTCAATGAGTGGTTATGAGGAAACATAGTCTTCATAAGGGTTCTTAGGAGACCCAATTTTAAAATCAGATAAAATATCTTCAAGGTTAGCAAAAGGATCACTAAGACTAGTTATAATAGATGCATTTAAAGGAGGATCAGACTCACTCTAACAATATTTGATAGATAAAGATTGCAAGAACTTATTTATGATATCATCATTTAGAATGGAATCAAAATATATGCCTAGTATTGAATCAAAAGTATTTAGATTATGAGTATCCTCTAAAAAATAGCCATTATCAACATCAATGAGGGATGACATTGTTGAGGAATTTGATTTGGATATGGGTGTTACGCATGATCCTAAGGAAGATAAGACCTTGGATGCTGACTTTGAAGCTAACTCTAATGTACATGATATAATTTTGATATTAGGGGATTTATTATATGCAATTAACCTCTCATCATGGGGTTTTTTATGTGATGGGTGAGAGGGAGATGATGGGGGAATAATGGAATTAAGGAGATAATCATGGAAGGGTTCATGAGAGATGGGAGGACTAGGATCATGGGAGATGAGAGTGGTATCTTGACCTTGGCTTGAAAGGGGAGGATATTGATCATGATTGGGAAGGGAATCTTGGCATTCCTCTTTTTGTTCACCCAGGGATATGGATGCATCTGGTTCATCATCAACTATTATGTCACCATGATTAAGGAGGTCTTGGAAAAAATCTTAAAAAGGTTGACATTGATTAATAACATGTCCCCAAGTTTGGTGATATGGACAATATCAATTATTGTTATACCAAAAGGGGTTTGGCTTAGCGAGATCAAGATGTTGTATGAGTGGATGGACCATCATCTTAGTGGTGACAAGTTGTTTGAAAATGGCTTCCAATGTTATTAAAATGGGAGTGTAAGGGCCCATTTCACTTAATTATTTGGATATGGAAGCATTGGACTTGTGATTAGATGGTTTTTGACATAACTAGGTAGATGGAATTGTAGTGACCAAGATTGGACTCCCTTTTCTAGTATAAAAAGGGGTGGATGGAGGTTGGTGACTAGTGGGTGGAAGATTGGTACGTGATTCACATGATAGGGCTTGGATGGAAGGTGTAATGAGTGACATGGGATTAACATCTTTTGGAAGTGGTACACCCATTATCTTCCATTTTTGGGCAAAGGTAGGATCCCCAAGAGGATTGATAGTTTGGTTTTAACTTCCTTATGAGATATGGGTATGATGGTTGTTATGAGTGGTATGATGGGTATGACTATTATTCTAGGCTATGTTGGGACTTTATGTTGCTTGGAAAGTGTTGGTATTATCTTGGGGTGGGGATGATGCACTTTGATTTTGGAAGAGGAGATTAAGTTCCTATGTAAGCTAGTCTAAGTGATCCTCAATGGCAGCTTATTTCCTGTTAGCCTCCATATGTTGATTAATAAGAGGTGGTTGTTGCTCACCTTTATCTAATAATAAATAGTCCACTTCTTGGTGATCATCATGTCTTGTGGTTGATATATGGTCAATATTATTTAGGTGGGTGCCCCCAATTTCCATATTTCAATATATATATATATATATATATATATATATATATATATATATATATAATATATATATAATACATATAAATACACACATATATATATATATATATACATATATACATACATACATACATACATACATATATATATATATATACATATATATATATATATACATACATATATATATATATATACATACATATATATATATATATATATATATATATATATATATATATATATAGTTTCAAGGTTAATGGACATCCTCATATTCCTTATTTGGGTTTATGAGTTTCCCTGTAGTATGGTCTTATTGATTATAACCTTGTCCTTGGTGGAATTAGGAATGGGTTTTGATAACCATGATGAAATAATATGAGGTGGGGATGAGGTGCTATTGAAGGTTGTTTGACTATTAAAGTGTAGTTCAAAAGATGATATTACTAGTGGTCAAGAGAAAAGTTTGATGGATAGGATAACTAGAAATTATCAAGAGAACAATATTTATTTTAAGAGGTCAAACTAGCAATGATGATGATTGGATTAATTATCTTTATCAACTATCAAGTGGACAAGTTGATGGGTGCTAAAGATAAAATACACTTGATAATGATGGGTGTTATCTTGATGTCTTATAAGGCTATGTTCAATAATAATTTCAACTTGGGATAAGATGATAATGATGTGTAGAAAGGAAATAACCACCAATGGTTTGATCTTTTGTCCTTAACCAATATTCAAAAGAGGGATGAGGATAAAATGGGTGATGATGGGGTGTGAGTAGGAGGGTTTATGAACAAGGACTACTAACCAAGATGAATGGATAGGGATGATGTGGATGTGATTAGGGAATTGGAAGATTAATATGTGGACCCAAGTAATTCTCACCAAATAAACAACTTAAAATGAATGAGGGTGACAAAAGTGGAGGGTAATATGGGGGATATGGCCTATGGACTTGGTGTTAAGGATGGAATATGGAAGATGAGATAAGATGTGATTAGGATAGGTGATAGAGGGAAAGACAAATGATAGATGGAACTAGGATGGGATATGGATGGTGACTCAAGATATGCTTAGGATATGGTAGAGGAGGATGAGTGACAATAGGGGCTATAAGATGGTTAAACAAATATAATGTATAAGAGGATAAGATATTTAAAAGAAGATGGGACTAGAATATACTATAGTGATGATTAGGATGATCAATGATAGGAAGATATGGCTAGGCTAAGATGGGATAGAGATGATATGGTAGATGGGATTAGACAATGGATACAAGATGGTGATTAAATCATGAGAGTAGATGAAGTGATGGGTAGATATGATTAGATTAAGATGGGATGGATACTAGAGGGTGATTAGGAAAGGATGGGGTGATGAAAGGATATGGTGATATTAGGAAAGGGTAAGGTGATTATGATAAGTGGGTGATGCTGTGGACTTGGGTAAGGATGTAAGATCTGATCGAGATATGGGCATGGATAAAGATGAATGGGTATGACAAAGGGAGAAGATATGAAGAGACTATGTTCAGGATGACTAGGATATACAAGATGAAATGTGGGTGATGAGGATATATATAAAGGTGATGACAAGGATGATGACTAACATATGGGAAAGATATATATGCAAGAGAATATGTACAAGGGGCCTAGATAGGATAAGATGGGTAAAGGTTGACTCAGCTCATGAACAATATGGTTCTAACACCACCCAAATAATAATGCACAAGTAAAACCCTAATTAGTAAACTATATGGGAGTATGAAATGATGTCCATACCATCTAATGGCTATAGAAGTGAGACTATAGGTTAGTGACCCATTAAAAAATCAACCAAACCCTCTCAACCTTGTTTTCTCTTGATGGTCACTTGGGCACTGGTACTGATGCTGGTAGTGGAACACCTATTACAACCAAAAGGTCATATTCTAGGCTGAATGGGATCTCTAAGGGTGTCCCTTATATACACAAAGGTACATTGGGGCCCAAGTCCATATAGGGTGATATCTAATGCTTGGTTGAGATAATTAGCTCTTTCCCTTCACAAATGACCTATATGGGGTCAACCACTTAGCCTAACGATAACTATCCCTAATTATTATACTCTACCAAAACATGAAGTATGGTTAGCACATGGTGGTGAAATCCATGACACTAAACCACATTCATGGTGATGAAATCCCCATCACATGATATCCTAAGGGAGGGATAAAGAAATAGGCAAACATATGATATGATTAATTAACCACTCTAATTACTTATGTGTGTTTGGCATGATATGACAATCAGTACATGAAAGGAAAAACCAAAGATGCACACACATAATTATGTAAAAGAAATTATAAATGATGATGATATATATAAATTAAGAAATATAATGAAACACATGACAAAATAAGTATGGCACCCCCTCCTTGCAATCATAAAAGGCTAAATCTCTAATAGGGATTCCAAAATCCTCTAGGAGCTTGTAATAAAATGGTTAGCACAATGATCCTTATAAGAAGTAAGATGTCATCTAAATATGCATTAAAAATCACCCAAACAAAATCATAAATTGGATTAATTACTATTTAGGGTTGAGTGGGACATGACATGAAGGTCTGAGGGCAGCAACCCCCATTGGGGTTAAGGGGTAGTGCCCTTTGCGGGGTCCAAGGGTAGCACCCCCGAGTGCACTCCCTATTGTGGTATAGGGTGGGGTTGAGGGGTGGAGCCCCTCATCACTAAAGGAAATTTGGGATTTTTAGGAGGCCAAAAATGACTCAAAATTCACAAAAATTAACTAAAAACATGATCTAAAAAATGACCAAATTAAAGGCAAAAATGACTATAATCCTGTGACTACACAGTTCAAAACTATGACTTGTAAGACAATAACATGACTAGTAAAGTGGTAGAATTGTATATTTTGGATAATAATGAAGGTTAACCTAAAACAACTATGGTAGTCTGATAATCCCATGACTGAGAAAAATAATCCCACTACTAGGATAAAATTGATAGTAGCGGTTTTGTCATAAACCACAAAACTGCAACTCTAATCAACAAAATTGTGAGTGACAAAAAAATAAAAGTAGTGATATTATAGTGATATATATATATATATATATATATATATATATATATATATATATGAAAATGTCCTAGGTAAAGAGAAGTATACAAAATTACCAGGGCTTTGGTTTAAATACAATTATTTGATGATCAAAATGCTACCAGATCTTAGAATGAGCCTAAACCATCCTAAACTACAAAGCCACTATTAGGAATGGAAATCTCTCTATTTTTAGGGCAATCCCACTACTGAGAGAGTAGTGATATTATCGAATGATGATGGACTAGTCTAGACAATGGGCTTTTAGATAAGTCTCACCTTTCTTAGAATCTTGGTGGACCCTACAGGACAAAACACCCCTTATTAGTAGTTTTTTTTTGTAGGTATAAATGGAGGGGTGAAAAAATTAGAGAGATATTTTCAAATGTTTTTAATAAGAGGAAAAAAATACCTCAAAAAATTTCCTTATCGATCTTAGAACATTATCAAACAAACTTGAAGGGCATTAACATATCACCAAAGAGAAAATGGAAGCCCAAAAATGAATGACACTCAATAAGAAAGTATAGAGAGGATAAATTAGAACCAGTAGAACATTATTACTATGTTATTTATCTCCTCATGCCTCCATTCCAAGATCCAAATGCATGTGATTATAGACTTAGATTGACAAGTGATTGCTTGATGTTGGATTGATAATAGATGATTGATTTTTTATTTATGTGAATCTAGGATAATTTTGGTAGAGTTTTAGTATAGAATTAGGAGTTATTTTCCATAGAGGGGTAGTTTTAGTTTTATAGATAAGGGGAGGGAAGATCAATGGTTATCATTTGATATTGGATGAGGAGATCTATGGGATATGAATTAATCAAGGAATATTAAATTCCTTGGAGAATCCTCTATAAATAGTGGATTCTAGAACTTGGAGGGAAGTCTCCAATTCTAGAGACTTCTAGGATTAGTTTAGGGATAAGCTAGGATTAGGTGGGGATTAACATAGGATTAGGATTCCTAGGGATGTAGGAATACCTAGGGAGTAGGTTAGTAAGTGGGTAGGTGGGGTTATAGGAATTTTAAATTCCTATATATTAGATAAGTCAAATTAGATTAGGTTAATGGGATATTAGGAAGAATTAATGAAGGGATGAGATGAATAAAGGTAAATGGATGTAGAATAGTAGAATAGAGACATTAGATGAATAGTTATAAAATAGGATTAATTAGAAAAATAAAATAGTTAAGAAAAATTAGTGTTGAATAATAGGAATATTAGTCGACTGTAATGGAGTGAGCAATTTTAGGTGCATACAGATAGATCCTAAAGATCTGTGTAGTCTCCTTTCTCATAACCATGATATAGTACCAAAGCTTTGGATTTTTTCTGTATATTTTTACCTTAACTTCTTTCCCATACTCTACTAAACTTATATGTCAATTATCCCTAAAAATCTTAAGCAATATTGTTTTTATAGATTTCTTTTATAGTTCCAGTTATTTTTTGGGATCTCCAAGACTTTACATTGATATTTCATCAACATTAATATACTCCATTGAAGTTATATTTTATGGTAGATCTAGCTTGTACCCATTGGATATCTAATTAGTGATTGTATTGTCATTGTAACATTTTAGATCTAGCCAACCAACTCTTTAGTAAAACACATTCATCTTTAAATTAGACTTTGGATCAACTATGGTATTATATAAAAAAATACCTCCAATGGCATCGAGCTTATAGATCTACCCCCAACTCAAATATTTTTGGATTTGATTTATATTATCAAGGTCATACCATATGTTTTTGGATCTGAATCTATTTTTTAGGTTTATAAGTTGTATATTTCATTTCTTTAAATCAATTTTTTTTACATCACACACACACACACACACACACACACACACACACACACACACACACACACACACACACACACACACACACACACACACACACACACACACACACACACACACACACACACACACACACACACACACACACACACACACACACACACACAGTCTATGGTTTCTAGTAAGCTATGAATATGGGGTTAGGCACTCCTAGATGCTTGATTTAGTCTCCCATAGGAAGGATTTGATAGAGACAACACCATAAGAAATGATGTTTTTGGGCTTAATAGAAGAAAACCACATAGTGATAAAGTGTTGGACCCAAACCCTATATATGGAATGGATATTACATTTGAGATTAAAAATATTATCTAGAATATCTTATATATCAATTAAATGATACCCTAGCTGAGGAGAGTATTAGGTGAAGAGGTGGTAGTAGGCTAGTGCCAATACTTCCACCAACGAACAAGGGAATTGACTACAATTTTACACAAATAATCTTTTGTTATGGATCCTTAAATTTATGTAATAGCCTCTACATCTAAGTTAATTAAATGAAATTTATTCTAAAGTTATTTCCAAGTGAGAAGACCTTATTTTATTTTAAAAAAAGATCACCGATAACCTTCACACCTTTTCTGAAAAGTTATAACCCTTTATCCTAAGGGACTAAGGCAAAGGGAACATTATGAAAATTTGAGTAAGGTGAACACCAAAGGGATTTGGAATTAATGGAGAGGCCATTCCTAAAACCCTTAGCTACCTAGTTAAGGTGAGGCTTAAGCTTCTCCCAAGCTTTCCATAGACTTTGAATCACAAAGGAGCCCTTAATTTTAACATGCACTGGGGTAATGAAGTATCAAGCCTTGCCAAGCCTTTATACCACATGGGAGTCCCAAAGAGATAAAATGGAGGATAATAATCTTCCAATATTCATCCCTACTAAGACCCATGATAATCCATTTGGCACCAAGATTAAAGCCTTGAATTTTAATATCTATAAGACCCAATCCCCTAGCTTCCTTGGATTAGTAGAAAATGTTCCAAGGGACTCTATAAAATCCCTTATGGCCCTTATAATTAGTCCATAAAAAATATATTATAAGCTTTTCTAATTTAATATAAGTAACATTAAAAGGGGCCCAACAAGAGGAACAATATACATGAGTAATTGCTAAAACTTTAGAGCAAATTTGAAATTTTCTAGGAAGAGAAAGAGGTTTGGTGATCCAAAAGGATATTTTTTTCCAACTCTCTACACCACACAAGACCATAAATTAAAGGGAAAATCTCAAAAGGCAAAAGGAATGCCAAGAAACTTAATCTTGACCCTTAGTAAAATCCATTGCCATTTAAATTACTCTAGCCAAGGAGGTTTGGGGCTTAGAGACTATTGGTAACACTGGGTCTTACTCCATTGGATAGATGAGATTGAATCCAAAAAAAATATATGGAGACATTCCATGACATTTATAACAGATTATTCTTCTTTAAGTGTGAGAAAATAATAATCCATGAAGTGACCATTTAAAAGCTACCTATTATAATAAGGGAGGGAGATACCTTTCACCAAGCCCTTGGTAGCACAATTATCTAGAAGGTAGCTAAATACTTATACTAAAAACACATATAAAAATAGGATAAATGAAATTATTTCTAGATATAATGATGATGTTCAAATAGAGAGGATTGGATTTCATTGATAGTGATATAGGCCCCAATACTTAAAAGAACATGTTAGTAGTCTGAACAAATTTGGGGCCAAAACTAAGCTCCTACAACATGGCTTGAATGAATGGACAATCAATGAAATCATAATATTTTTAAAAAACATTATTAACAAACAAATCCTTTAGTTAAAAAGTTTAGCCCATTCCATACCTTCCTAGACAACAATGCCATTGTCTATTATGAACTTTTTCTAGATGAAATCTATTTTCTCACTCATAACAATTAAAGGGAGAATGTGTTTCATCTTGAGAGATAAAGCATTATAAATAATATTATAGGAGACATTAATAAAATTAATATGTCTCCAATTTGTGATAAATTTAGGATCACAAACTTTAGGAATAGACTTGATGTTAGCCTAATTTATAAGGGATCCCAAGGAGTTGTTTAGAATAGATTTAGAATAAACCCAGTGAAGATTAGGACCAAAAATATCCCAAAGGGTTTGATATAATCACATAGGAAACCATCAATTCTTGGATATTTTTCCATTTCCATATGCTTAATAGACTCATAGAGGTCATTAAGAAATAAATGCCTATCACATGTAACTCTTTGAGAATTAGAGACTTTGTAGGGAACAACTTGGAGGTGTTGAATAAGATTTGCCTCCCTCTCTAGTTAAGAGGATTGTGATAAGAAAATACCATGGTAATGATGTACAAAGGCCTGAATAATGTTAAGAATTTTTTTAAGCTAAATGTTTCCTTCCTTGACAACTTTAATTCTACCATCATCTCTCCTAGAGCTAAGAAGGGAAAAAAGTCCTTAAAAACTTTGTCTCCAGTTTTCAACTAGTGCATATGATCTCATAGTTGATCTCCTCTATATTTTTGAACCTAATCAATTTGGAGTTTATGTCTCTATTGCACCACTTGATTTTAAAGATGAACATTGAAATGTGACTACTTTAGCTCCTATGAAGCCTAAATATATTCATAGTTTGTAGCATTATGCAGATACCATCTAAAAGAGGCCACTTGTTTGCTATATATCTGAAGAAAGGTGAAAGTATGATCAAGAGCATCTGACCACCACTAAATCTAGCTATTATCTCCCTCTGGTTGAGGGACCAAGTTCCAAATTCTAATAATATACCCCATTGTTCTTTCATGATTGAGGTGGGAAATACTAAGATAGAATTGCATGGAGGCAAGGTTAACTTGAGGTGTGTTCCACTCAAAATTAAAGATAATAGTGTGGTGATCTAATAAAAAGGTGTCAAGAATGACTAAAATTGGCCTATCCTAGATTGGGGTAAAATAGAAAAGATATTTCTAAACTAAATGAGCTTTATTGAGGCACTAAATCACCCTATCTTCTCCTTATCAAAAGTTGGACCAGGTGAACCAAGGGGAGTCTAAATTCTTCCTCTAATGATGGTTGGGATCAAACACCCCAATTTTATTACACATATAAAACCATGATTCATATTCACTAGTGAACCACCACATTGGAAGGCATCCTTATTTATCCTCTACCAATTCCACTAAGTTAAAATCACCAAAAAAGATCCAATGTGCATCTAAGAGTGAGTCAACTAGCCACCTCCACAAGGTGGCTCACTCCATAAAATTATTAGAGGAATACACATTGAATAACTTAATGATGAAGTTATTAAATTAAAAAAATGTTCACACCACCTAGGGGGTGGGATCTGAACCCCAAGAAAAATTATTCTGAGCTAGCTCTAGATCCAAAAATTGATGGCCCCACCATGCCCAATTTCACGCCCAGTAGCCTAACATATGGCCCTAGGCCAAATAATTTGTGTTGGATTTTGTAGTAAGAAGATAAAAATATTAACCTCTTACAAAAAAATAATTTTCATGCTAAAAAAAAGATGAAAACTATTCTTGACCGCATACTTATGCAGTGGATTAGTAAGACCTCAAACATTCTAAGAATACACAATCATTAGGTAGTATCGAGGTGCATGTCATTCTTCTCTATGAGACCTTATAACATAGCAAGATTGTTATAAATGAGTTTTTTTGGAATGATATCATTCATTCTAAATGGTTTTCACTTGTGTACCACATATTATTCCTCTTGAAGAGATGGAGAGGCACTACAAGAGTACTAAAACATTGATTTATGGTCTAATGTGACCAGGATTCTTTCTTCCTCTAGAAAACTCACCCTAAGAGAGGGTTATGATGGTGGTGATAAAGGTGGAATCTCAACTAAAGAGGTCATTTATTAAGTAATATTCATAAGAAGAGGAGAAACTTTAGTAGGCATGGTATATTTTCCAATAGAAGTCAAAGTATGATTATTTCTGGTAGGTCTCTATGAAGAATTTTGTGGGTTGTTACCACCTTTGTAAGAGTTATTATTTTTTATTTGTGATGGTAATCCAATTTTCATTATTTCCATTTTCTTGAGGAGTAAGAGGTGTATGCACCATCAGAGGGAATTCTTAGATCATATGCTCTAAGGATAGGCACCAAAAACAAGTATTCAATAGATTGATATATAAGACATGATGAGAAAAGTGGTTAGAGCCAATTTATATATAAATATAATCTTTCAAATATTGGGATAGATCCAATTAAACATAAACCCTCTTCTGAGGATGAGCCATACATAAATTAGTCTGATCATGGCATATGAAATGCCCTATGGATTTTATGATCTGGTCTATAAAACCCCATAAGGGGAGAGGCAAGCCAAGAAATTCAAACCATATGGGGATTTTCATTTTTGCTTACTTTGAGACTTCAAATTCCTAAGTCTAGTGAAAAAACAAAACCAAAGTGTTGTAAATTAACAAAGGCTCGTGATTTACAATAGATTCACAATGCTCTAGGTTATAAAAGTGAAACAAAAAAAATCCCTTTGTAAGGTTTTGAAATCCTTCAAGTTTCACACCATGGCCTTGGCAGTGCTTGTGAAATAATTGGTTCAGAAGGATTTTAGGGGGACTTAGCCAAAAAAGTAATAAATAAAAGTAAAATTTTCAAATAAATGATGGGATTTGTCAAATGTGGGCACATCCAGAACAACATTAAGTAATGGAGAGTCAGAATCATTAGCATTACCTCATGAAAGACCTTTGGGATGAATTTCCTTGCCTTCTTTAGGGCCATGGTTACACTCAATCACTCCAAATTTATTTGCATTCATAAATATAGAGAGGGAGATGGCGTGCATTAAATAAAGGGTAGCCCTACCAACCTAAGTATGAATCATCAATCAACATTAGAAATAGATGCAAACAAAGCAATATCCTACCTAGATCCACAGTGATCTATCATAGTTGAGAGACCTAAAGGCTCATCAATGCAAAGATATGAAAACCTAATTAATAATGTATAATGTCAAATAATTTTACTTGAACCCTTATTATATTTTTATCTCTCTACATAATACCTTGGCCACTTCCTAAGCTTCACACCTCCCACCATGACTCATAGTCCTCCCTCTGCTAATCATGATATCAAAATAACTAGTTTTTGAAGACCTATATCCACAACAGTGAGTACTTAAGTATCAAGATACATAAGGCTTAGCATAGTAGTTATCATCCCATAAACCATTTCATTAATTTATAGTTATCTACACTGATCTTTTTGGCCATTATAAGCTACTTATCACCAACTATTCTCAACCCTCAATCCATCTACACTCAACTATGTCTCATATATCTGCTTGAGTTTGGAGGTTTGGTTTCCACCCACTGATCTCCATGGATTTATATTCTACCACCACTCTAAAAACTCTCTAATTACTCCTTGAATCCTTGTAATAGTCTAAGTTCTCATTCTACCAATAGTCCTCACTTAGATGTCTAAAACAAGAACTCTTTGAAGCTCACATGTTTATAAACAAAGGTGGGTTTTTTTAATTTAAAAATTCAACTTATTTACACTTTAAATGTTGGTTTATTCATCTATAATATTAATCTTATATCCACCCAAGTGGATATTTAAATTTTGGTAAAGCCATTAGTGGTGTGAGGTCTTGGGTTCAACCCCCACCACCTATTATCTTTTGCATAGAACTTATTTTTGAGGAATTAAAAAAAAACCCCAAAAAAGGTAGTAGTTGTCTTAATAGAGACAAGTTTTTCAAAAAATGAGGGAGGGGTAATTTTTTATTTGTGTAAGGGGGTGGCTTTTTGTCAATAGATGTTAAATTTTAAAGGGTTTCATGTTTTTTGTCAGAAGACATACATTGTAATGAGTTTATTTATTATCATTCTTTTTAGAGAAAATTATTTATTTTGGGTGGGGTTTATTGGTATTATCATTTCAATACTCTTATACTACTCATCTTCTTCCTCTTCTTCGATAATGGACACCTAACTCTTTGATCCCCTCAACAATTAAAACTACCATGTCTAGAAAATTAAAATATAATAACTCCTCCAATCAAAAGGATTATATATAATCTTTGATGACACTATTCCATGTCTTACGTCAAAGAAGGACAAGTATGCCTATGCTTTCAAACATGATGTATGGGGAAAGCTAAAAAATCTATTTGGAAAATTAAATAAGTTCAAAATGTTATAACTAGATACAAAATTGAGTGTTTTTTCACCCTCAAAATTTCCCTCTATTGATGAATTTATGACAAAAAATAAGTTTTTAAGATCAAAATTAAAGGCTGGTGATAAATAAAAGAGTGACATGGGGTGTAATTTTTTTATTCTATCAAAATTAAAAGGTCTGTATAGTGTATTTGATTTTTATCTTTATACCATGATGGTTACTTTAGGTGATGAGATCAAATGGCCTTCCTTTAAGGTTTTTTATGAAAGACTTACTAGAGAACAAACTAAGTTGATGTCCCTAAATGCTCTTCTTATTTCTAGTCATGCACTAGTTTATAATTCCTCTAAAATAAAAGATACGCATAAACCTAAGCATAATCCAAAGATAATACCTTAAAACAAACATCCAGAATCTACCTCCTAGTATCGTACACCTTTTATGTCTCCTAAAACTAAACAATAGTTAAAAAATAATAATACATATGGATTTTGTTGTAAGAAAAATAATTCTAAGTCTATATTTTTTAAAAATATGGAATCTTTGGAAATAATAGTCAAACAACATAAAATTTATATTCCTACTTAATCTTCTATAGCACATTCATCAGGTAAGGGAAATCACTTTCTACCAAGGCTACATTTGCCTCACATAATGATTGGATCTTGGATTTAGGTGCTTCACACAATCTCACTCACTCTAGGGATACTATTTCTTCTCTCTCATTTTATTGTTATACCTCATATATTGTTATGGAAAATTCATTTAGAGTTGAAGTTTTATGTTTTGACATAGTTGACATGCATGACAGTTTTATTAATAATGTATTTCTTATCCCAAAAATAGCTTATAATCTTATTTCTATATATTAAATTTGTAATTATGGTACTATAAAAACTTTGGAGTGTAATCCAAATTATGTTGTAATAAGAGAATATAATTATCATAGTGAGATAGTAGCTACAAGAGTAGTAGATCATGATTATAGGCTCTACACTTTTGATATGTTTGAGTATACTTATACTTTGGGTTAATATATTGTAGCTCATGATTACTCAATGAGAAAATTTTGGCATGATAGGCTAGGGAAATTTAACTATAGATACATACAACAAATCAGTGAAAAAAATATTATAAATGGACTTATAAAAGTCTCTTATATTGATGGATTGTGTGTTAGATGTCTAATTGGGAATCAACATCAAGATCCATTCCCAATAGGTAAGGCCACACATGCACATTCCCACTTAGAGTTGGTTCATAGTGATTTTATGTCTTTTCCAACTCTATCTTTCTTGTGAGCCAAGTATGCACTCAAAAAGGAACTTGGGTTTATTTTTTCAAGTTGAAAAGTGATGTTTTGGAAACATTCAAGGCTTTTAAATCCTTTGTAGAAAAATAATCATCTCTTCCACTTAATAAGATACACACTAAGAATGGGTGGGTTATGATAGTAATGGATTCATAGATTTCTATATTGAGCATGATATCCAACATCATTTTAATGTGTCATACACTCCATAATATAATGTCACATCTAAGTATAATAATATAAATCTAAAAGAGATGGAAAATTATATGCTTTATTCTAAAAATTTGGGACCACGATATTGGACTGAGATAATTAGTTATGATAATTACATCCAAAACTACATTCCACATAAGGATGTGTAAGATATGAAACGTGGTAAGGAATCAAGCTTGATATTTCTAATTTCATGTTTTCATAAGATGTCATAGAAATTTATTTTTAATGACAAGCACAAATCCTTGGATAAGAATATCAAACCACATAATTTTTTTTAATATTGTGAAGATGTAAAATCTTATCGACTTCTTTATCCTATGACAAAAAATGTATTTTTTAGATGAGATGTATGAGTTGATGAGTAACCTGCTTCATAATAGTGTACATCTTGTTCTTCTTCATCTTGTCCTTATAAAGTATATTATTAGGACCTACTACATTCTATTATGGTTATTATTGTTGATGATGAAGATGTTACTATTACTATGCATATTCAACCACCACAAACACCTCCTTCATAGTCCATTTACAAGTGGGAACATATCACTCTAAATTTAATAGGTTATTTGATTGGTGATTCATCTGATACTCACCACACTCGCTCATATGCCTCTAGTATTTCTCTTATGGGAAATGCCATTATGGATTATCTAGTGTTTTTTAATGAGTAAATAGGTCACCCTAAGTGGGATGTTACCATGCATGAGGAGTATTATTCATTAATGAATAATAACACATGGGAACTTGTATCTCTTCTTAAGGGAATACAACTTATAAAATGTAAATGGGTATATAAGACTAAATATTCTACAAAGGGATCAGTTGATAAGTACAAATAATGAATAATATCTAAGGTTTTTTTCATGGGTTCAAGGGGTTTATTACTCTGAAACATTTTCCCCTATAGTTAAGATGGATTTAATTAGGCTTGTACTTTCACTTTTTAATTAAGATTAATGTTTGGTTCATCAGATGGATGTGAAGAGTGCATTATTTCATGGTGATTTCTAAGAGGATATTTATATGGAATAGCCTCATAATTTTATGAAAGATTTCTCATTGGATTTTATACTCCATCATTCTCTTAATGGCCTCAAATAATATCCTAGAGATTGGTATGATAAAATGGATAATTTACTATTGAGTTGTGGTTTATATCATTGTGAGTTAGATCAAAATGTATACATCCTAAAGCATGGTGAGGATATATTAATTTTGGTTTTGTATGTTGATGACCTCATCCTCACTGGTAGTTTTAAATCCTTGATTTAAGACTTAAAAGATAAGTGTTAGAGGTACAATCACTAAGAGGGGGGTTGAATAAGTGAGAAAAAATAATCCAACTTCAATTCTGATATTTACAAGTACTTAACTAGTGACCACAATCATTCATGAAGCACACATATCATTCATAGCAATAAGCAAGAGAGATAATGAAAAATCAATCACATAACACATGGCATACATGGGAAACCCTCTTGGGGAATAAAACCCATTAGAACCTATAATTGGACTACTATCCTATAATAAGATCCAATTTAGACCATCTACAAATGATCTAGGAAATACAATCCCTATTTAGTGAGACTTCAATCCTACAAGGTGCTTCCACACCTATCTAGTTAAACTACAATAAAAACTAGACTTTTTACCAAGTTTCACCTTGTAAGGAGGATGCAACCACTTTAGATGCTGATCTAACATAACAAAACCTATGAACACATCCACCTCTGAACTAATGTCAACAACACCTAATTATGGACCTTTGCTTATCACACTTCACCTTTACTCATACTCAAATAATGACACTATTGTACCAATAGAATCATGACTAATAGGTCATACGATCAGTCCTCAACCTATTATTCTCTTTAAATCACCCTTAGGGAATTATACCCCTCTTTAATTCCATAAAACACACACACAAGCCATTTTCCAATCACTCCTTAGTCTATCATCAAAATTCTATAACCTATCATCTTTGGTTCCACTATTTATATAGCAATCTTGATAGTCAATACCTTGGTCAACCATTAGGCATACCTTATCCCTTAAGACATTGTCACATAAAAACATGACTCAATAGAATATTCACAAGTTTTTCATAGCATCTATGGGTCACCCTTAAGTAGATACACCTTTTCATAAGGCCCTTGTATCTCTTATAGGTCTAATAGAGACCTATCAACCCATTTAACACTCCCTCGATCAAAATAATAACATAAGACAATTTTCAAATACATGGTTCCACTCCTTATGTCCCCTATGACATCCTCAAATGATCATAGTCATCTTATCTCACATCTACATATGCCAAATAACTCAAACATAGACCTTATACACAAGAACACCATTACTAAACATACAATCAACTTATTAAACATTGTTCATACTCAAGAAAGATCGATCACACCTCAAAAATCCACACAAAACAACCTCATGGAGTTTAAAACATGTTATAATATATAATTCATTGTGAGACATCAAAATAACATCAATATAAACTCAAATATCCTTCTCAAGTCACTCGTAGAATAAACATGAACACATAATCAACTTCTAGGCTTAATACCTTTGACTATTCTTATAGATATTCAAATCAGGTTCATTAAATGTGATATGGAGTCTTTTTCATCTTTGATTTTTAAAACACCATCAAATTTGACTTCTATTAAAATATATGGATTTAAGATAGATCTTTGGTTTTCCCTAACCTTCGAACACAATGCTCAAATGTTGTGTCCCCTTATCTCAAATTGAATATGCACCATCAATCTTATTTGATATTTAATGCATAAGTACCAATTCTTAGACATTAAAATTTAGTCACATTGACCTCATCTCATGTAATCTTTTAATGTTGACTTAACATGCTCTATCAATCTCTACGAATCAACCAAGTCTTTAGTAATCAACTCTCACCATTTGATTAATCTGTATGAATGACCACTTGTCATTAGATCATTATCCTTTACCTTTGATCACTAATTAAATATCATGCACCTATCCTCATCTCATTGATTCTTGACTCCTTAAAGTAACATGCACCATTGATCTTGCTTGAGCTTTAACACTTTCAAACATGACTATGGAGACCCTTTAAATATGTCTGAGTAGACATTTTTCTACATTAATGACTTCTTTTGTACTTTAATTAGGATCTCAAATTTAGACTAGATCCTTACATAGGATAATCTAACCATGTAATAATTAGTCCCTTTAACCTGTAGACGCTTGGATTTGCACTCTTGAGGAGATGCTCAGTTCTCCTCATCCAAGTGGAAAAATTGAATCATCTCTCTTACTATGGGTGACAATTTCATTAAGATGAATCTCTAGATTAGGGGCTAGCTCCCCTTGATACACATTTTAAGTTCTCCTAAACTACACTATGTATGAAAAGGGAGAAGGAAAATAACTAAGAAAACAAGCGATGATGCACCAATATTTGATATCCTCCTAAATGACTAAAACCACTACTTAAAATATAAATAAGTATGTTTCACTCAAAGTCACAAAAAATATATTATTGCATAAATATTTCATAGGTTAGATTTAGGAAGGTACTTAAAATTTAGGATGGTGATAAATGATTCTAAAAATAGAATACATATATACCACTTTTAAAATGTTTATACACTTAGTAAAGAATGCTAACAAATACCTACAACTTCATCCCTTTTGCATGTTGGTAAGTAACCATAGATTTACATGTTATAAAATAACCTTTTCACTAGTCATTATCAACAAGATCCAAACTTATACTCAATAGTGAAATGTATGAATGGAAAAATAACTTGTATATTTCTTCAAGAGTTACTAGTACAAATCTAGCGAGAGTTTCACTATAACTAGTGGAGGCTTCCAAATGAGTAGAAAAAAATGTTTGTATATATATATATATATATATATATATATATATATATATATATATATATATATATATATATATATATATATATATATATATATATATATATATATATATATATATATTGGAAGGGAGGTCAAGAAAATGAAATGCAAATATCAATCAAACATGTGTCAACTAGGAATAGGAATAATTACTATACATTCTATAAGATGCTCTCGATGGTTATACGAGTAGAATCGAGATGTCTCAAACTATGTTTTTCTATAAATGGCTCAATTGTTGAAAATTTGTTTTGACATTAGCTACTTTTTTCTGGCTTGTTGATCTATGAAATGGTGTAACAACTCAAACCATTGACTTGCTTATTTCTACTTACTATGCATTAGACATTTAGAATTTTACCATGTGTCACTTCCACATTCATCTTTAGGTTCCCACACTTTTGTTTTTTAACTCCAGTAACTATTCTTTGTAGCTTGAAATTGAAATTTTATGGGCTATCACCTTTTGGGTATTTTATTTAGACTTATTATCTTTGATATTCTTTTGGGCTCTTCTTCCTTTCCTCTTAGCTTTTTTGCAAGGAATAATTTCTCATTTCCTCAAACAAATTGTTTAAAGGAATTCCTTTGGATTTATGCTAAGTGTCCTCTACAAAAATAAAAGTGCCCTTTGGCTTGTTGAAAACATACCTTCAAAAAAATTCAAGTGACCCTTAGGACTTCTTGAAAATGTCCACTTTCCTACAACAAAAATCTTTCAGACTTTTTGGAGATGGACCCTTCAGCTTTTCTGTCTCTTTCTCTTCAACTTCCTATGGATACCCTTTATAACAGTGGTCACATACCCTTCAAAATATTGAAAATGATCCTTTGAAAATGCAAGTGGACCTTTTAGAAATTTGAAATAACCCTTTATGAATTTTTAAATGGTCCACATTTTCTTTGAAATAATCCTTCAGATTTTTTGAAAAGGTCCCTTTGGGAAAGTTGAAATACCCTTCGAAAAGGCAAGTGTTCTTACATAAAAAATGAAAGTGACCTTTTGTAAAATTTAAAAACATACTCTTTATAAAATTTAAATGGGTCCCTTTTGGCTTGAAGATATATTTCAGAGAAATTTTGAAGTACCCTTTGAAACTCTAGAATGGCCCTTTTAGATTTTTTGCAAATGACCTTTTTTGAAAAGAAAAAATACCCTTTAGAAACTTTGAACTGAGCCAGAGTATCCTTCAAAAAATTTAAAGTGCCCCTTTTGAAAGGAAACATACCCTTTATAAGACTTTTCTAGGCCATTTATTGTGAGAAAGTACCCTTTGGGAAAGTTGAATGGATAATTTTGTTGAAAGAAAAGCCTCAGATAAAAAGTCCAAAAGAATTCAGCAAAGGCTTAGAACAAAAACCTAAAAGAATTCATTGCAAAGGACTTAGCCAAAAGACTAAATAACAAATCTTTCAAAAGGAAAAAACTTGGGTTTTTTATATGTAAAAGACTTTAGCTTTGTATAAGAACACTTTTTATGAATGAAACCTGCATACTGGACTTGGACAAAGGTATAGACTCAAACATTTTTTGCAAAAAGGGGTGTCCAATTTTGGCCTAAAAGGCCAAAATTTGGTCAAAAAATTGGTGACTCATACAGGTACTATGCCTATAGCCTTATCCAACTCAGGGCCAATGGAGTTAATGGATTCTTGAAGATAACTAACAAGGATTTTTCCAAAACAAAACACAATGAAACACACCATAAAATAACAACAAAACAAAGAAATGACAATAGAAAACTAGATAAGGATAAACTCACAGATGTGCACAAGCACTTAGGGAACACAAGGAAAATAGGAAACTATGTACAAAGGGAGAGAGAAACTCAATAACAATGTTCTAGATATACCCCATTTATTAGGATATGAAGCTCCTCTCCATCCAACCTTAAGAGTTGGAAATCATTATGTTTTTTGTATTGTGTAATCACTTATGGGCCACTCCACAAAGCATCAAACTTTGTGTGTCTTCCAGGTTTGGTCCTATCTTCATCCCATTTTAGGACAATGTCTCCTTCCGTGAAGCTTCTTAGCATGGACTTCTTCAAAATACTTTTTTTTTTAAATTGTTGGTGAGTAGTCATGGTATGCATAGCTTGATCTATTATCTCCTCAAGCTTCATCAACTCACATAATTTGACCTTCATGCTATCATCATCCATTTATTATAGCTAATAGGTAAGAACTAACGTTGTTAACTCAAGTGAGATAGGAATTCTAACATCCCTTCCATACACAAGTGTGTATGGTGAGTTCCCAATTACTCTCTTTGGGGTGATCCTATCAGCCCAAAGGGATATATTTGACTTGGTGTGCCAAGTAATTTTATTCTCCTCTATAGTTATCTTTATGATCTTGAACAATTCTTGTTTGTGGACTTAGTTAGTCTATTTCCCTGGGGATAGTATTTGGAGGAGGTGATAATATATATGCCATGCTTCAAATCCCATTCAATTATCCTTATTTTTAAGAAGGATAATGCAATATCTGAAATGATTGTTGAAGGAACTCCAAATATGGTTACTATACCTTCATAGAAGTCTAGGACTGAATTTTAATTCTCCTCCTTAAGAGATATATCTTCCACCCATCTTGTAAAATAATCAGTGGCCAAGGTTAGTAAAATGGCCACTAGCTGGTCCATCATAGAACTCATGCAATACTTTTTTAATCTAATTTGAATAAATGTAACTGAAAAACACACCTAAAAATTCCTTTCTAAAAATCACTCCATCAACAAGTACATAAGGAATGGATTGCAGCCTAAAACACCTTCTTCTAGCTCTATCAAGACCTTGTGGACACTTGCCAGTTTGAAGGAAATGAATCATGTCTTGTGTCCAACTCCTTATGGATAAATGTATAACTACTATAGGATCATCATGGACTGATAAAATAACCTCCCTTTTCTATTTCAAATCTGAAGTAATATGCTCACACAGTCCTTTTCCTTTCACTAACTTGGTTTATTTGATCTCCACATCATATTCCATCACTTTGGTGATACAACCTGCCCTTTTCTTATTCAAATATCTACTAAATAGAAATTATTTTACACTAAGATGAGGCACAAAAATATTAATCTTTTTTCTAGACAACATATGCTTGAACTTCTTTAAAAAATTTATGACTAAAAGCACTTATTTCTTAACATATGTGTATCTTATCTCATAGCCTTCCAAACCTTGACTAAAAAAGGTAATAGGTTGTTCCAAATTTTCATCATTATCTTGAGTAAGCATGGTATAGATTACATCTTCATTACCAAAATTATATAAGTTTAATTCCTTAGATAAGTTAGGACTTGTAAGAGTAGGGGCCTAGGCAATGGCTTACCTGATCTCTTCAAAACTTTCTTTTCTCCTTCTTGTCTAGGTGAATATCTCATCCTTCCTTAGCATAGATGTCAAGGGTTTGACCATGTTATAAAAATAAAGAATTAAAATCCTAACTAAATTTATCTTACAAAAGAATCTTTGTATACCCTTCTTATTTTTAGGTAAAGACAATGCCAAGATGACACTTATCCTTTCTAGATCAATGGACAGACCTTTCTTGGAGATAATGTGGCCTAAGAGTTTACCTTAATGAATATAAAACACACAATTATTTGAGTTTAGATAGATCCCAAACTCTCTACACCTCTCAAAAATATACCTTAGGTTCTTTAAATTATTGTTTGCATCCTTGGAGAAAACTATCACATCATCAAGATAAACCAATACAATGTCATTGATTATTCCTTAGAAAGCCATATCCATTACACATTAGAAAGTAGATCCAACATTTGAAAATACAAATTTAATATTACTACAGCATATGTGCCTCATTTGGTGGTGAAGGATATCTTGTATTTTTCACTTTCTTTCACCAAAATTTGATTGTACCCAAAATAACCATCTAAGAGAGAAAACCTCTCACTGCCTGCCATCACTTGTAGAATTTTCTCAATATAAGGGAGGACATAATGATATATCAAAGACACTATATTAAAATCCATCAAGTCCACACACAACCTAATATCTAAATTATTATTTCTAATAGGGACTTAATTGACCAACCATGAAGAATGCTTGCTAGGAAAAATGATTTTGGATTCAATCAACTTAGTGAGCTCTTTCTTCATGAGTGGTTCAATCTTGGGATTGATTTGCCTTTGTATTTGCTTGATGGTTTTGGAATTTTCATCTAAATATATGTTATTTTGAGTGAATCTTGGATCAAAACAATTCAAATTACTATACTCCCATGCAAAAATATCACTAAACTCCTTACATAGTTTAATGAAATCATGCCTCTCTTGACTAGTGTATACCTTTCCAAGTGAAAGTAATTTATATTTTAAAATATCTACCCTTTCATAGTTCTCTTTATTTTTTGACATGCTTACCTTCTCCTTCTTGAGCTGGTCATCTTAATTGAATATTCTTTCAAGAGTCACTAGGCCTTTGGGAAGCATGTTGGATTTTAGCTGAACAATCTGCCCTCCATATTATTGTTAAAGCTTAGACTGATTATTTGTAGAGAACTTAGCCTCTTATTATAGGAAGAGGGATATATTTTCATCACTCTAAAAAACCTGCCAATTAGTGACATTATCTAGTATAGAAGGTCTCATAATCACCTTTAAATGAGGTTGATTCTTGTCTTCTCTTATGCCTTTTGGAACATCAAATTGAGCACCACTAGATGCCAATCTATCAACATGTGTAGTATCTTACCTTGGAATAAAAGTGATATTAAATTCCATGAAGTATTCTACAAGGTCACAAAATCTATGCTTATATGACTTGAGCAAAGAGTTCTTGGTCAAATTCTACCATCTAACTAGATTGACAACAAGCTCGCTATCACTAAACACTTGCAATTCTTTGACACCTCTTTTCCTTTCCCACTCGAGGCCATGAAAGAGGGAATAATATTATGATACATTATAATTAAAAGAGAACTAAAATATAAAATTTGAAAAATAAATTTCCTTTGAAGGTGAAACCAACATAGCTCCACTACCAAGCCCAATTTTGCTTTTAAACCCATCAAAGAAAAGCTGCCATAAGCCATTCACATCTTCATTTGAATTCATCAAATTGAGTATGAAATAATAATTTTCGTGCATATAATATACTATAAGACCATATTCCTCAATAAAATTTTAAGGATCATGCACATAGTTGTCATCTCCCCACTCATCTAAGAACAAATCAGAAACTCCTTTAAGGGAAGATGATAGGGATTGATCAATGTGAAACTCCTCTTCATTAATGATAGCATATTTAAAATTTTATACCTTGAGTGAATATGGTTCCAATTGATTTCTATGAATAGGTTCAGACTCAATATTCACCTTAGTGCCATATTTTGTTCTAAACACCATGTTAGACCAATTAGCTACCAAGTATCCACCTATCTTGGATGTAAAGTCTCTTGACAAGCAAAGAGAAAAATAGGGAGGTAAATATGCTACCAAAACATCACAAGGAATTGAAAAGGTGGGAAAATAATGAATCATCAATTTTAAACCTTTCATAATCCTCAAAGTCTTAGCTGGTGATCCATCCAATTGCAAAACTCCTTTAGTCATTGGCTTGTATTTGATGCTTAGCTTATTTACTATGCATTTGGGCATAACTGATATGCTTGCTCCACTATATATGATTTAATTATGAACCAAGAAATCATCATTAATTAAAGATAGGTATAAATGAGGAGTCTTCTCATCTTTCTTCACTTGATCATATATAGATTGAGTTCCATTGACTAAAACCACATTGTCACTTCTAGATGGGCCAACTTATTTACCCAGTCCATGCAATTAATTTTGGAGTATATCTTTCTACCCTAGTAATTCTATAGAATCCAATAATTTTATGTTCATATGAAGCTTTTTCATTTTTTCCAAAACATTTATGAAAGGATTACTTACCTTGGGGTTCTCTTTATGAACATTTGCACCTTATGATGTAGCTTATGGAGCTAGGGTTGTAGCAGTTGTCCTAAAAATTGAAATCCTTTGATTTTATTTTGATTTAGGAGTTAAATTATCTATAGGATTCAAAATAGGTTATTTATTATTTCCTTTAAATTCTTCAATGGCCCTTTTCTTTGATCTAGTGTTGGCAACCACACTGGCATTCTGATTGCTTGTATTCCCCATGTTAAAACTCACCCTCCAAAAGAATCATGAGAGTGGAATCAGATTGAACCTATCTACTCTCCATCCTAAATTGTGTTATCATCTCAAAATTTGAAAATTTATATTTTTGATCACCTTGTGTAGTCATGCCTTGATTTTGCATCTCATTAGCATAAGCAACTTGTTCTTGACCTTTCTCAAAAGAAGGGTAGTTGGGATATTCCTATACAAAATTATTTTGAGTGGGGAAAAGGGATTTGGAAGATGAGGGATAATTAGGACTATAGATTTTATGAGGCTTCACATGGGTGATTTGGCCTTGTCCTTGATTATTGCCTTGAAAAAGAGGTTTGTTTGTTTGTCCAAACTGGTTGTAAGACTAATAAGGTTTATAGCTTTGGGCTTGTTGCCTTTTGAGAGAAACCAATTCATTAATAAAACTTTAAATTATGATTTTAACTTAATTTATTTAATTGGTAGGGTTGATGGTATATTTTTATTGACCAAACAAAGGAGTTAAAATGTGTAATGCACTTTGACTAGGATAATGCAAATTAGGGAATAGTGGAATTGGAAGTCTAGGAGCTATCTTTCCTACTTGGAGAATAAAATTATTATAATTTATGGCTATTTCATAGGCATAATGAAATTTATTTTCACCCATAGATTGAATCATCATGGAAATGTCACTATTTAATGCTTTCAAGTAGTACAAAAATGCATAGTTTTTAGTTGGCCTCACAAAAATTGGGATTCTGTCCTAAGTTTTTTGGAACCTAGTATTAAAATATTACATGAATTCATGTGTTACCCTATTTATTATAGTCAATTTATTATCTAGAGACAAGTGATCACTCTTTTGCCCAAACCTATCAGTCAATAGAGTCCCCACCTCATCCCATGAGCCAATAGAATTTACAGGTAGGGTCTCATACCAGTCCAAAACTTTTCCATTGGAAGACAAGGCCAGAAACCTAATAGCTACATTTTATTGGGTAATATTATGGATATTACTTTATTTTTTATATTTTGAATGTGGTCAATGGTAGCAATAGGACCATCTCCACTAAAATATGGGACACTTTTGAGAGCAACTCTTGGAATTTGATCATATTGGGAAACATACAAGGGAGATGCCCCTCAAAAAG